>CAUYQG010021523.1:0-26844 GCA_963574415.1 Tarsius wallacei
AGTTGGAGTCTCACTCTGTTGCCCAGACTGGAGTGCGGTGGCATGCTCCCGGTTACCGCAGCCTCGACCTACTGGGCTCCGGTGGTCCTTCCGTCTCAGCCTTCCAAGTAGCCAGAACTACAGGTGTGCGCTACCATGCCCGGCTAGTTTTTGCTTTTTATTGTAGAGATGAGGTCTTGCCAAGTTGCCTGGGCAGGTCGGTCTCGAACCCACGAGCTCAGGCAATTCACTCGCCTCAGCCTCCCAAAGTGCTGGGATTACAGGCTGAGCCACCAAGCCCGACCTCCAAATAATTCTTGTTTCCTTACAGACCTAGTGACTTTTGTGTTGCATAAATAAATGGAAATTCTGGAACTGAATTTCTGGAAACGGCCACCGCACTCCAGTCTGGGCGACAGTGTGAGACTCCAACTCAAAAAAAAAAACAAAAAACAAAAAAAAACCCGAGGGGTATGGTGATGGAATAATCATGGCAGAATTGGAACAGAACTTCATGTCTTGCTTCCATGCTTTTGGGACATGCTCCAGAGGGAGAATGTGGGCAACCCACTCGTGCTGAGCTCTCAGAGTGACCCAGGAGCTGAGATGGAGCCACAGCAGGCTGGGTTGATTCAGTCTACCCTCCCACATCAAATCACACTGGACGCAGACGAAAGCTTGAGCCACGGGCACAGATGCCTTCACGTGGTAGAAGTGAAGAGAAGAATGGGAGCTAGAGAGCGCTAAGGAGCTGATAGCCAGGCAGCCTGAGAAGAAAGGGAGGCAACTGGGACAGAACAGGAGCCCTAGGTGGGGAGAAGGGAAAGGAAATGGCCTCGGTGGCCAAACAGCAAAAGGACTGCACTCGATCCCCCACAGAGGCTGCGGCCTCAAGGCTCCAGCTAGTCTGTGTACACCACAGTCATACTGCCCTCTGGCTCCAGGGTCCAGGGGAGGTAGGAACAAAACAATTCAGTCTCAAAGAGTTGAGAGCCCTGATAATCACAGCACGTGGAGGTGAGGTCCCACTTAAACCTCCCGCCTTGACCTCTGGTTTGGACAGTTTATGACTCACTGTGGCCAATGGACAATGGTAGATTGACAGTCCACCAGTTCTAACCCCAGGCCTTAAGAGACCTCTGTGTTTTCCTCTGTCCTCTGAGCTCCCATCAACGTGCCCTGGCAAACCCTCTGCCTCAGGAGGCACAGACCCAGTTCAGCAGCTGCAGGTGAGCCAAGTCACCCAACCACCCATAGACCCACAAGTGACCAACAGCTGCCTGTTGTCACAGGCCTCCATGACGTGGGGCTATTTGTTATGCAGCAAGAGCTAACTAATACAAATTCCTGCCTCATACCTCCTATGTAACAAAGAACTAAGGGATAAAAAATAAAATATGAGGATCAGATTTCTAATTTTCAGAAGAAAATAGGCGAGAGGGGTGGAAAAAAAGAAAATAAGAGACAGTATTTTTATGACAACAGAGTAGAGAAAGCTTTTAAAAATAAGACACAAATAATAGACACCAGAAAAAAATTACTGATACATTTAACTATATTCAACATGGAAACTTTTATCTGACAAGAGGCTATGAACAAAGTTAAAGGACAAAGCATACAAAAAGGGACAAAATGTATGGAACACATTTGGCCAAAAACGCGTTGATACACAGACCATAAAAAGGAACACAAGTCAGCAAAGAGAAACCAGAAATCCAAGAGAAAAACAAGCCAGGAGCAATTCACCGAGGAGGAACCCACAGGACCAATACACAGAGCAGTGTGTGTAGCTGCATAGCAATCAGGGACCCAGGAGTGGAACAACAAGGAGATATTATTTCACGCCCATCAGATGGAAAAAATAGGAGGAGGTGCAATAATAAATATTGACAAAGAGGGGCAAACGGGAATTTGCACGGTGCCGGTAAAGCACAAAGAGAGGCCATCACCCTGGAGGTCACCTGGCAGTGCTTTACCAGTAGGTCACCTGGCTGCGCTTCACCAGAAAGGCTGAAGATGGGCACACCCCAAGAACCTAAGCCTCACCAGGCAATGTGTGTTCCAAGAACCAGAACATCTGTATCACCTGGGGTGGGCGTCACCTGCCCGTCAGAAAGGCAGAATTCTAGATTCTTCTGAGAAATATTGGTAAAGAAAAAAGCAAATGGCAGAAGAATATGTTCGAAATGCTATCTGTTTAAAATCCCAAAAAAGGACTAAACAGTCTTTCTGGACATACGTACTCAGTATAAAACACACACGGAAGACACACACTGGCTTCAGAAGAGTGGGGAGGAAGGAGGTAACCAGACTAGAAGAGGGGGTGACTCAAGCATCTGCTGAATCTGTAATGTTTTATCCCCTTTGAGATAAACTCTGGAGCAAACGAGTCAAAAGCCACCAGGCGCTCATCCTAACTGGCAGGTACATGAACGCTGGAGGGCGTGATCCTCACGCCGTCCTGTGTGTCTGCAGCGTTGTGCTGTGTTTTTGGATCTGACATCGCACGGAAGGCAGCAGCCCACGTGGTAACAATTGTTATCTTTAGGGGGCAGCATGTGACATCGCTTTTTTTTTTTTCTACTTATGTATTATCTCCATCTCCTTTTGTGAGGATTTATAACCGTTAGGATGTTGTATTCTAACTCCCTGCATCACAAGCACACCGTGCCCTGGCTGGGAGGACAGTGAGGAGGAAGCATGTCCGTTCACCTGACGGGCCCCTGGGCAACTCTGCAGAGGAAGATACGGGCATTCTTCCCCTGCGGCCAGAGAGTTAAGAAGGCTCTATGTGCAATGAGTCATTCCAGGGAAGCTAAATCCCCGCCTTATCTAATTTTGTATCCTGAGGCTGATTAATTTAAACTCCAAAATAAAATAAACACCAGCTTTAAGTAAGGATTAAATACTCAGCAGGGTCCTTAGTTGAACAAACTGACATTATACATTTTCTGGTATGGATTGAGGAGGTCCGGGGGGGCACTGGTGGAGCTCTCTGAGCCGAGGCGAGAATATCGCCAGTGCTTTGGGATTCCGGAATGTATTCACTGTCTCTTAGTCTGGACGCCAGCAGAAAACTCAGAGCCACACGGTGGCAGGCTTTTCACACAGGAGGGGGCCTGTCCCCCGTACCCTCAGCTGCCCCGTGTCCCCAAGGGAGAAGGGACTAGCCAGGAGAGTGGCTTCAGAAGACTGGAGGAAGTCCCTGCTCTTCTTAGGAAACTGTAGAGTGGCGATTCCTCCACCTGGGCCATGCAGCCAAACAGAGGCCAAGAACATGAACTAAAAGCAGAGACCCCGGCTCCCCCCATGGTCACTGAGTTCCAAGGGGGAATCCAGGGAGGTGGGGCAGGAAGAAAGTAGGGTGGGCTGTCTGACACACACCTGGGGAGACCTTCCAAGCTGAGTCAGGGATGAGGGAGCGCAGCTGTGAGATACTCCAAGCCTGCAGCACAAAGTCAGGCCTTTTTCCCAAGAACAAACCCCACCTGCAGAGGGCTCCCCCGTCCCCGGTCCACGGTAGCAGCGTCACAGAGCAGAGTCAGACTGCTAAGGGAGGACGTGTGCAGCAGGAGTGTCATGCTGGAGCAGGACCCAGAAGGTCCCAGACCCGGGGCCAGTTAAGTCCCTGTTATGGACTGCATGTCTGTCTGTGTCCCCCTAGAAATTTGTGTGTTGAAACCTAACCTGTAAGTCAATAGCATGAAGAGGTGAAGGCTTTAGGAAGTGATTGATGGGATTCGTGCCCTTATAAAAGGGGCCCGGGGGGGCTTGTTCTGTCAGTCCACAGCTAGAAGATGCCATCTATAAGGCACAGACCTTCCAGACACCTCAATCTGTCCCCTCCTCCAGAGCATGAGACATCAATTCCTGTTGTTTATAAACACCTCGATCTAAGATACTTTGTTAGAGCAGTCTAGATGGACTGAGACCACCTCTGACCTTGCTGAGCAACCCACTCAGCCACTGAACTCCCCGCAGACTAAACTGTGATGAAATCCTTTCAACAGATATATATTGAACACCTACTTTGTACAAGGATGCACTGTGTTTTGGGTTGGGGTATAAAACAAGGCACAGCCCCCCAAAGGTAGGCACTGCAATAGCCAAACCGCAAACCCAAGTTGCCGTGGCCAGCTGGGAAGGAGGCAGGTGTTAGGCAGAGATATTGGGACATATCATGAATGATCCCCAACATGGAAGTTTTTTGTCTACTCTTCCTACCAAAGTTCACAGTTGTCCCTAGAAAGTCTTCCCGGAGATGCAAGGCAGCTAGAAAACGCAAATCACAAAAAGAGGAGGAGATCAAGCACACATTCTTGGCATCACTAGCTGCAGACTCTGCAGGCAAGAAAACACCCTTCCTGGATCCCTGGTAGCAATGTGTACAGAAATGCCTGTGTCGACTATTCATGGACTTTGAACATTTACAGACAGGCTGAGAATCTTCTCCAACCCAGATGGCATGAGGTGTGGAAGCACAGACAGGGCTCAAAGGAGGAGGAAACAGGGCACAAGACGGAAGTGCTCAATGCGACTGGCAGAAGCCACAGCTCTAATGATGACAGCTGACAGTAATGAGGGCCGGCAGGTCTGCAAACATCTGGCTTTCCACGTCACGCGGGGCAGACTCTGAGGCCAACCCCATGTGACAGGTACCGTTGTCCGAGGCACAGGGCTGTTAAATAATCACACGCAACTGGTAGAATGTTGGAGAACTGGCTTCAACTTGATTTGCTGTCTATGTGTCTCATCTGGTGTTGGTTCCTCTTTTCCTGACTTCTTTTGGATTCCGTGAGTATGTCTATTTCATTGGATCTTCTTTGTTGGCTTTTTAGCTGTGAGTCATTTTGCTTGGTTTGGCTTTGCTGTTTAGTATTTGCTTTGTGGTTCATGAACTTACCATGGGCTGCTGTCCATAATACACCTCTTCTCATACAGCACAAGGACCTTCAAACAGTTCACGTTCGTGTCCCTCCTTTTGGTCTTCGTGACATTGTCTTTGTGTGTTTTACTTCTACGTGTACTGTAAACCCCACATCACATGGCTATTTTCTTTTGCTTTAAACAGTCAGTTATCTTTAAGAGATGTTTTCTAAATGCCTTGTTTTTACCCACAGGCCTCCCATTTCCGGTGCTCTTCATTCTTTTGTGAAGACCCACATTTCCATCCGGTATCATTTTTCTTCTGCCTGAAGGATTTCTCTGAACGTCCTTTGCATGAGGGCTTATTGGTAATGAATTCTGCAAGACTTTGAATGTCTGCAAGTCTTTATTTCCCTGTCGTTTTTGAAAGATATTTTTTATGGGTATAAAATTCTAGGTTGACAATGGTGTCATCCTTATGACTTTATGAATGTGACTCTCCTCTCCTCAGGACTGCACTACTTCTAGCCGAAGGTCTGCCCAAATTTTTACCATTGTTTCTCTCTGTATAATGTGTTTTTTCTTCTGGACGCTTTTAAGATTTGTGTCTTTATCACTGGTCTTGAGCAATTTTATTATGATGTGCTTTGGTCTAGTTATCCTCTTGTACACAGGGTTCATTAGAATTTTGGGGTCACTGGGTTTAGAGTTTTTATTCGATTAGAAAATCTTCAGCCACAGTTTTCTCAAATATCTTCTCTTCTGCTCCTCTCTATCTCCTTCAATAACTGCAATTACACATATACTAGTCCTGCTGAAGCTGATTTTTGACTAATTTTTAAAAAATTTTTTTCTTCCATGTTCCATTTTTGATAACTTCTACTGCCACATCTTGGGGCTGACTAATATTTTCTTGTACAATATCTAATCTGTTTATAATTCCGTCCAGTATCTATTTTTTCATCTCAGAGGCTATATTTTTCATCTCTAGAAGTCTGAGCTGGGTCTTCCAAGTCTCCATGTCCATGCTCAAGTTTTCCTTTACATTCTTGATAGGGAACAATTGCATCATAATAACTGTTTTAATATCTTTGCCCACTGATTATGCATGTCTTTTCTGCGCAAACTATTGATCAACTTTCATGCTCATTATTAATTGTCTTTTTTTTTCAATCCTTTGCATGCCTAGTAATTTTTGGTTGAATGACAGATTTTGTGCATTTTACCTTATTGTGTGTTGGATATTGTTGGGTTCCTATATTACTTAACTTTGTTCCAGAATGTATTTTAAAGATGGAGGGTTTTAAGTCTTTTTAAGTGGGACCTTCACAATCAGTCTAGGGTTGATCTTCTGGACTACTGAGACAATGTTTGCTGAGTCGTCTATCCCATGTTCTGATAAGTATAATACTTTTCTACTGTGACTGGTGGGAACACCCAATATGCCTGGTTCTGTGGGCAATTCAAGCACAATTTCTTCTGTTCCTTTCGGGTGTTTTTCCCCCAGATTGGAGTAGCCAACTCACACGATCAGTATTCAGCTGAAGACTCCTTTGCAATGTTCTCCTCTCAACACTCTGGGTACTCTGCCATGCATGGTTCAACTGAGGTTCCTTGGTCTCCCTCGACTCCCACCTCCATCTCCTCAACTCAGAACTATCAGCAGGCTCAGACCAAGCTCTCCTTCCCTGACCTGGGGCCTAGGGCCCATGCTCTGAACCACTGGGCCATGCTTGTCCCCCAGCCCTATCTCATGAGTTTCATCAGCTTCCTAGTGATGAATAATTGGGGCTGTCACCAGCACCATCCTATCCTATGTATTATTAGAAGTTATGGATGTAGGAACTCAAATGAGCCAAAAAGAAAAAAACAACCCCAATAAAAAGTGGGCAAAAGACATGAATAGACATTTCTCAAAAGAAGATATACGGGCAGCCAACAGACACATGAAAAAGTGCTCAGCCTCACTCATCATCAGAGAAATGCAAATCAAAACTACTTTGAGATACCACCTAACCCCAGTAAGAATGGCCATCATTAGTAAAACAAACAACAACAAATACTGGTGAGGATGCGGAGAAAAAGGAACGCTTCTGCACTGCTGGTGGGAATGCAAACTAGTGCAACCTCTTTGGAAGACAGTGTGGCGATTTCTGAAAGAACTAGAAATTGACCTTCCATATGACCCAGCAATTCCCCTTTTGGGAATATACCCGGAGGAACTCAAGTCATTCTACCAAAAAGATACCTTCACACGCATGTTTATTGCAGTTTTATTCACAATAGCAAAAACATGGAACCAACCATGCTGCCCATCAAAGCTGGACTGGATAAAAAAAATGTGGTACATATACACAATAGAATATTATGCAGCCATAAAGAAGGACAAACATATGGACTTCACAGCAACTTGGATGGATTTAGAGTCTATCACACTCAGTGATCTATCACAGAAACAAAGAACAGAGTACCATATGTTCTCACTCATAAGCGGACCTTGAACAATTATCGTAATACTATAAGAAAGGGATTGACAGTAGTGGGAAACTGCCAGGGGAGGTGGAGTGGGATTGGCAGTTGAGGAAAACTGCCAGGAGAGGGAAGGGCACACCTCATCAACAAGGGTACCTGCAAAATGAACTTTTGTATACCTAACCCTGAATTGTAACCCGCATCCTTAAAATAAATAAAAAAATACACCAAATATCCGGTTTGGTTTTTTTTTTTTTTTTGTTTGAGTCGCACTATTGTCACCCAGACTTGTGTTGATTGGCCGCTCCCAGCCACCGCAGCCTCGACCTGCTGGGCTCCAGCGATCCTTCCACTCAGCCTTCCAAGTAGCTGGAACTACCGGCTAATTTTTTGATTTATTGTAGAGATGAGGTCTCGCCAAGTTGCCCAGGCGGGTCTCGAACCCGCAGGCTCAGGCAATCCACTCAGCCTCCCAAAGCGTGGGATTACAGGCTGAGCCACTGAGCCCGGTTCCAAATATCCAGTTTAAATAAAATAAAATAAGAAGTTGTGATGTCCTCGTGTTACTTCTTAGTGAGCTACCCGCTCCATAGCATGGATCCGATCATTAACTAATCCCAGTCCTTCCTCCTGTCATTCCAAAGGTGCCAAGCTAGATACACTAAAGGTATCATTAGCGATCACTCTCCAGATGTCTAGCAATTACAGTCAAGGTCTGATACTCTGAGTCAGCACATCAGCAAGGCATCCCCCATGGCGGTGGGGGGGGGTCTTAGGAAGACCACATTCAGCAAGTGCTTGACACATTACAAGTCTGGTCTTGAGGGGCTTGTACGACTGAATAAGGGAATTGAGTGCGATAATTTTTCGGACCCTCTCTCTTAACAGCTATGAGTTTATAATTATCCACTTCCCCCTGGGGAAATAAAAACCGTGATTCCTGATTCACTGACGAGGTTAGGAAAAGGAGGTGGAGAAGACGGGATCAGACCTATTCCTGGAATACGCTAGACAGCTCTGGAGATTAAAATAATGACCGCTAATGGATATACATGTTTAATGTTTCAGCTACTGGTAAAATTAATACCCTGTTTAATATTAATAGAAGCAATGTACGTCTCTAGGGCTGTTAATCTGCTACCTTCCCACTACGTCAGATGTAAAAATAGCTCCCTGTGATCAGCCAGGTGGGCACAGACAGGCGGGCTGGGGGAGGGAGGAGGCAGGAGGGAGTAAATGAGGAGCAGAAATGGGAAGGTGACAACACTGTGCATTCTAAATGCAAGGTCACGCATCAGCATTCTAAGGGAGAATGTTTTCTTCCAAATACAGGCACTCTTTCAACTTCATTTATGGGTCTGTTCATATTCAACAAACATTTGCCGAATGCTTTCCACACTCCAAGCACTGGGCTGAGCTCCTTACCACCTTGCCTCAGTGAATCCCAACAGTAACCTTCTGGTGACAGCACTCTCAGATTCCCATTTTAAGGATGCGAACACTGAGCCTCAAGGTCCTGCCATTAGGAAGTGAGCGGTGACGGTCCTGGGACCCCGGTCTGTCTGACTCCAGAGCCGGCACTTCTAACCCCAACCTTTTAGGGCTTTATTCCTCCAAAGCATCATTAAGTTTACAAAAGGCACAGGAAGTAAGTGGGATGGTGGAACAGAAGGTGAGAGAGCAGACATCCAGAAGTTCAAGTGGTCGGACCTGATTCCACAACCGAGGGGAAGACTGGGAGAATCTCCCTCCTTAAGAGTAACTTCGAATTTTCATCATAACTAAGCTACTATGTGCTGAGTGCCTACTATGTGCCAGGCATGATGCTAGACCCTGAGAAAACTGTGCTCAAGACAGACACAGCCCCTGCTTTCAGGATGTTGGAGTTTCATATTCCACTGCAAGAGAAAGAGACACACAAATGGAAACCAAACAAGTACACAGATACAACTAAACACAAGTTGCATTGATTGCTATTTAAGAATCCAAGAGGCAGCTGGGGTGGTAGGGGACCACCTTGAAAAGGGAGTCATCAAAGTCCTCTCTGCAGAAGTCAATCTTGGGATCCTTTGCAAGGGAACCTATCTATCTCTATGTCTCTTTTGGTAACAGAATTGCTAGAGGGGCCAGGTGATCAGAAATAAGTGAGGGCCTCGAGCTCAGAGAAGGTCAGGACAGAGTTTTCCAGGTATTTGGCAGTAAGAACCATGCCTGGAGAAGCTGCTGGAATAAACATCTTCCAACTGTTTGCTCTTCCTTTCCTCCCTCTAGCCAAGACTGAACTCTTGAGTAGCAGAGTGAGGAAGGGGAGAGTCCAGGTGGCCTGGCCTGAAGACATGCGCATTTCTTGGCTGAATGACAAGAGAGCATCTTAATTTGTGCTGTCCCACCAAGACCGTTCATAAGAGAGAAGATTCTCAACCACAGCAACAATGAAATGAGGATTTTGTTAGAAATGGAGAATAGATGAGGCACAGCCAGAAAAGTCAACCACAAGGAGAGAAACTCACTAGAATTGAGGCTGAAGAATAAAGAGGAACAAGCATTCAGGAGTTGAGGGAAAGACCATCTAGGAAGTAGAGACAGCATGTGCAGAGGCCCCGAGGTGAGAATTTATGTCAGATAAGAAAGAGACAAATTTTATTATCTGGAGGAAAGGAAACTGATCTGTGTGTAAAGATACACAAATAGAGTAAATATATGTATGTGAATAGATAGATGATAGATGAGAAGATAACGGAATGAAAATATAAGCTTCCTGAAGCAGGTAGGTAGATGGATCGATGGGTGAATGGGTGGATGGGTGAGTGGATGGATGGATAAGCAGATGGATAGATGGAAGGATGGAAAAAGGATGGATGGATAGATGGGTGAACGGGTGGATGGGCAGGTGGATGGATGGATGGATGGATGGATGGATGGATGGATGGTGGACCGATGGATGGATGGATCTTCCTGAGCTGATAATATTCTGGCCTTGTCCTCAAGTCTACAATTCTTTGGCATCACCTTTCTAATACATGGGATTGAGTGTCGGGGCTGGGAGGAGGGTAAGTGGGAGAAGCACGTAGGACACAAACCCTAGGTGAGTAAGAGGCACTCACTCTCAGTGTCAGGCAAGTGCTCTGTGGGTGAGCCCCTCATGGGTCTTGCACCCTGGGCTCTTCACTTGCCTCCCCTAGTCCGGCCCTGTTGGGTATCACCCACACACTTCTCCAGGGAAGGAAGCGGACCCTCCAGCCAGAGACAGGAAGCCCTGCCAGTTGCCTTGCTGCAAGTGACTTCAGAGTCCACGATGTTCCCACAGCCTGTTCCACCTTCTGATCACTGGCCCGTTGCCAAGACAAGGTGACACAACAGAGCAACCTTTTGCATAATTCTGGTCTTAGATCTGTGCCATCATTTGCTGTGTAAACTTGAAGAAGTTCCTTCTCCTCTCTGAGTTTAAACACTTTCCTTCTTTGTAGAATGAGATAGATTGGACTCAACTCTGGAATGAGATGGCTCAAAATGGGCATGGAGAGAAAGGCAGGAGGCTTTGTGAGGGCTTGCAGTGACCGCTTCCCACGGCCCGGTATTTTCATGTGTCGACCTTACTAATGCTCTTTCTAGGCACCCGGCATTGGACTCGATGCTGAGTACAATGATGAGTCACACAGACACTGCCCCTGCCCTCCTGGAGCTTAGAGACTAGTGAGGAAGTCAGATAGTAAATCAAGAAGGTAGCCAGGCACTGTTGTAATAGCTACTCTGAAGGCAGAGTCTAAGGGGCAATAGGACCGTGGACAGGGAACCCAACCCTGCCTGCAGTCAGGAAAGCTTCCTGGAGGAGGTGGCTCCCACAGATGAGCAGGAAGAGGTCAAGCAAATAAAGAGGGAGAGATGACAGCCCCCCAGGCCCAGGGGCCTCACTCTTCAGTGATGGTGGCACTGCCTCCAGCTCAGTCCCACCCTCTTGGAGTCCTTAAAAGTCCTTTCCTCTGCCTTTCGAGGTTGTATCTTGCCAAGCCCACAGAGGGTCTTTTAAGCTGTGACTTGTTGGAATAGAAGCAGCAGAGGGTGTCATCCTTAACACACATGCCCTGGGGCAGCCCGGCGTGGGGGCCTTGGAAAAATGATTAGGGTGTTTGTTCAAAGGCTGTGATTGCGGCATTTTCTTTTCTGTTGCAGATGCTTATGACTCCCTCTCTGTCTTCTGGCTGGATTGTGAGCCACGCAGAGCTCACTCTTCAAACCTCATCTCGTTATCCGTTTTCCCCCCAATTGCATATTTTAGGAGCTGGTAATAGGGCTGCCTACGGTGCTGTGTATCACAGCCAAAGCATCCACACGGCTCCAACACCCCCACGCTCCCCCGCCATGCGAAAGAGACAAAATATTTTCATTTCTAAGCCGCTAAGCCTGGAGGGGAATAAAGTTATGCAACCGTGTGATGGCTGCAGCTTCTTAAAAGTCCTTGGTGACTGGGGAGGGAACCTGGTCTCCGCTGGACTTTTTGTAAGTGACAAGTGTCTGGGACACTTTATGTGGCAGAGGGAGGAGTGAGGTGTTCCTGAATGCTTTTGCCTCTGTGTCCTTCCGCGTACCTGTCTGCAGACCTTGCTGGGTACGCGCAGTTTCTGGGGAGGAGAGGGCAGAGCCAACACTCACCTGGCAACTGCAATGCAGAAGGGCATGAGTCTCTCAAAGTCCTCTGGCTTCTGTCTGACGTCTAGACCCTTTTCTAAAGTCTCGCCTGATTAGGTCAGGTCCACTTTGGACAATCTCTTCCTTTTTTAAAAAAAAAAATTAAACAGCTTTACTGAGATATAATTTATACACCATGAGATACACTGCTTTAGGAATACGGTTTTACACACACACATCGTCCAGTTTGCACTAATTGGCACATGAACTCGCCTCCTGTGCTGTGTGACAAATCACCACACACGTATACAAATTTATGATCTCGGTCTCCAGGCGTCCAGGTAGGAGTTAGCTGCATCCAGTGCTGATCAATGTGAAACCAAGGTGTCAGCAGGGGCTACATCCTACCGAGAAGCTCCTTGCTTGCTGTAGGACTAAGACCCTCAGCACCGGGTGGCCACCCAAGGTGCCCTTCCACGGGGTCTTCTCCACAGCGTGGGGGATTGTCTCTTCTAGGCCAATAGAAGAGCATCTTCTGCCTCAAATTACTCTGGTTCCTCTCTAATTTTTAGATCCTTTTTAAAAATCTCACCTGAATTTAGGACCATCTCTTCCTATTTTCAGTTCTGTTTTCAGCAAACTTCATGCTGTTTTCCATCGAGACTGCCATAGTATAAGCAACTTTATTGAGGTATAATTATACACCACAAAATTCACCTGTTTTAGGAACACAAGTCAACAGTTTAATGAATTCACAGAATGGGGCACCTGTCACCACAATGCAATTTTTTTTTCTATTTTTCCCCCTTTTAAGTCTTTTTTTTTTTTGAGTCACAGTCTCACTCTGTCACCCAGGCTGTAGTGCAGTAGTACATTCATGGTCACTCCAGCATCGACCTACTGGGCTTTGGCAATCCTTCTGCCTCAGCCTTCCAAGTAGCTGGAATTACAGGCATGCGCGACCACGCCCAGCTAATTTTTTGATTTATTGTAGAGACGAGGTCTCACCAAGTTGCCCGGGCGGGTCTCAAACCCTCGGGCTCGGGCAATTCACTTGCCTCTGCCTCCCAAAATGTTGGGATTACAGGCTGAGCTACCTAGCCTGGCCAAGTCTGTTTTTATTTTTATAGATTTAGGGATATAAGTGAGGTTGTGCTACATGGCTACATTGTGTATTCGTGAGGTAGGGGCTCTTAGTGTGCCTGTCGCCTGAATCGTGTGCGTCATACTCGATGGCAAGTGCTTTATGCTTCACCCCCACCCACCCTCCCGCCTTCTGGAGTCTTCAGCATCGATGCTTCCTCTCTGGATGTCCGTGTGTGGTGACTGTCTGGTTCCCAGTGATAAGTGAGAACATGCAGTTTTTTTAAAATTTCTATTTCTGAGTCATTTCATTAAGGATAATGGCCTCTAATTCCATCTGTGTTGTTGCAAAGGATGTGATTTTGTTATTGTGCTGAGTAGAATCCCATGTGTGTATACTGCATTTTTTATCCAATCATCCATTGATAGACACTAGGGTTGATCCTATGACTTTGCTGTTGTAGATGGTGCTGCAATAAACATATAAGTGCAAGGTGTCTTTTGATAAAATGATTTCCTCTCTTTCAGAAAAATACCCAGTCGTGGGATTGCTAGCTCAAAGGGCAGTTCTATTTCCAGTTCTGTGCGAGCTTCCCATGCTGTTTTCCATTGAGATCGTACTAATTGACATTCCCACCAACAGCATATTAGCATTTCCTTTTCTCCTCATCCTCATCAACATCTGTTGTTTTTTGACTCATTAATTATATCTATTCTGACTGGGTAAGATGGTATCCCATTGTGGTTTTAATTTGCATTTCTCTGGTAATTGGTGTTTGTTGGTCGCTTGTATGTCTTCTTTTGAAAAATGTCTTGTTCTCATCCTTTGTCTACTTGTTAATGCAGTTATTTGTTTTTGTTTTTTTTTTCTTGTTGAGTTGTTTGAGTTCCTTGTAGATTCTGGGTATTAGCCCTTTGTCGAATGTATTGTTTGCAAACATTTTCTCCTATCTGTAGGTTGTCTGTTTACTCTTTTGATTATTTCTTTTGCTGTGCAGAAGTCTTGTCGTTTAATTAAGTCTCATTTGTCCATTTTTGGTTTTGTTGTTTCCCTGAGGTCTTAGTCATGTATTCTTTGCCTAGGTCAATGTCCAGAATAGTTTCTCCTAGACTTTCTCCTAGGATTTTTATAGTTTTTGGTCTGGCATCTTAATCTTTTAACCATCTTGCGTTAATTTTTGTGTACGGTGAGAGATAGAAATTCAGGTTCATTCTTTTGTGTATGGTTCTTCAATTTCACCAACACCATTTGTTGAATAGAGTATCCTTTCCCCAATATCTATTTCTGTCGGCCTTGTTGAAGATCAGTTGGTTGTAGGTATGTGGCTTTATTTCTGGGTTCTCTATTCTGTTCCATTGACCTATGTGTCTATTTTTATACTAGTGCCATGCTGTTTTGGTTACCGTAGCCTTGTCGTATGATTTGAAATCAAGTAATGTGATACCTCTGGCTTTGTTCTTTTCTCCTTATGATTGCTTTGGCTATTCAGGCTCTTTTTTGGTTCCATATTAATTTTGGATCTTTTTTCTGATTCTATAAAAAATGATATTGGTAATTTGATAGAAATTGCTTGGAATTTGTAGATTGCCTTGGACAGCATGGTCATTTTAACTATATTGATTCTTCTGATCCACAAGCATGGGGTGTTTTTCCATTTGTTTGCTTCATCTATTCTTTTTTCCATCAGTGTTTTGTAGCTCGAGAGACCTTTCACCTCCTTAGTTAAATGAATGTATTCCTAGGTATTGTATTTATGTGTGTGTGGCTATTGTAAATGAGATTAGGTTCTTGATTTGGTTCTCAGCTTGATTATTATTGGTGTATAGAAATGCTACTGGTTCTTGCATGTTGATTTTGTATCCTGAAACTCTACTGAAGTCATTTATCAAGTCAAGGAGTCTTTAGGGTGTTCTAGGTATGAGATCATGCCATCGACAGACAGAGATGATTTGACTTCCTCCTGTCCAGACTGGGTGTCTTTTATTTCTTTCTCTTGCCTGATTGCCCTAGCTAAGACTTCCAGTGCTATGTTGAATAGGAGTGGTGAAGGTAGACTTTCTTATCTTGTTCCAGTTCTTCGGAGGCAATCTCTCTTTTGATGGACTTAAAATCAGCTGATTAGGGAGCTTAATCACATCTACAAAAACCCTTCACACTGCCTTAAAATGTAACCTTATCACAGAAATGACATTCATCATGGCTCCAGTCCACCCACCCTCAAAGGAAAGTGATTATCCAAGGTCTGTAACCCCAGGGGCCATCTTAGAAACCCACTCACCACGGCTTATGTTATCTTCGGTGCCTGCAGTGCCCAGCCTGTGTAGGCTCCCCCTCAATATCCATACATGGATTCATTCCAGGGGAACCAGAGGGTGGAGGTCATGAACTTCACCAGGACTGTAACATGGTGCCCTGGGTTGAAACTCTGCTCTGGTTGAAACTCTGCTCCGAGTCTCACTAGCTGTGTGACTTTGGGCAAGCCATGTAACATTGTTGTACCTCATTTTCCTTATCTGTAAAACGGGTTCTGTAATAGCACCCATCTGACAAGTTGCTTTGAAGCATAAACAACATGCTTAGCACACAGCCCGGCAGGCAGGGAGTGCTCAGTGAAGCCCATCGTTATGATTTTACCTAATTCTGCTATTCTTCCCCAAGGCAGTGCCAGTACCCAGAGTCTCCTTCCCCCAAAGTACTGCCCTTCCCTCTCCCCACCTCCAGCATCGCCTCCATCCCAGGAGCAGACGGAGACAGAGCAATTAGCCTTCAGTAATAAAAGTACATAGGGCTGTCAGCTGGGCTACCAGAGGAATTTATGAACTCCGCGGAAGCTTGTACTGCTACAAGATAGTTTGTCAGGGGACCACTTCCCAGGTAAGAACAAAAAACACCCCATCTGTCACTGCCAGATCCTCCCCGTGGCAAGATATTAAAGCATTGCCGTCCCCGTCCACATTCTCCAAACCTTCTACAGGAAGCCTGTGTTATTTTTATAATCAGACAAAAAGAGATAAGAAACCTGACTTTTCATAGAAAAGCTTTGGATCAGAAACGCCAGCCTCTGCCAGGTCGCCTCGGCAAGGAGCACACTGCCCAAGCCCCAAGAGCTTGCATTTTGTTCTTTTCTTTTTTTAAAACAAAGATCCATTATGCAAATCGATCGTCAAATTTTTAAAGCATCTTGTCTTGTCCCAATTAATCACAATCTCTGTGGGCCCAGATTCAGCAGCAATGAATCGTGGAGCAGGGATGGTGGCCAGAGACGCAGCCACGCTGGCCTTGTCCTGACCTGGAGAGTTCTCCCATCCCTTGCACCCAGGCCTGCCTTCCTGGCCACGATGACCTTAGTCAAGTCACTAGCTGGCTGGCCACCGCTTCCATCTCACACACACACACACACGCACATACACGCACGCATGCACACACACGTGCATGCATTCGCACATACTCACACGTGCACACACATGCACGCACACACATGCTCACACACACACGCACAGTCCCTGGCACAGCGGCTGCCCTGTCCTCCAAGAGGGTCCTTCTCCAACTGGAGTGAAATTAGTGCTCGATAATTTACCGCTCGGGCCCTGAGCTGCTGGCGAAGCGAAAGCAGCGCTTGGCTTGGCTCCACCCAGAGAGCAGAAGGGAGGCAGACGTACCCCCACCAGCCGCAGCCGCGATACTGCAAGGCCCTCCACCTGCCCTCCTTGCCCTTCCCAGGGAGGGGCACACCCAGCCCCTCCACACACTCCCTGCTCCCTCCCGACAGGCTGCTGAGCGACTCCCAACAGCCACACGTGGACCCGCCATCCACGTGGCCAAGTGCTCCCTGGGGACCCAGCCCTGCCCCTGCACAGCCTCACCCCTACTGCCAGGCCCCGCCTTCCAGCCTCCCCAAGCAGTATTTCCCCATCTTTCTATGGAACCTGGTTCTCAAGAAAGGAACCCGAAACCCATTCTCACTGAGGTGTGAGTGGCCAATGACCCCTGGAGGCTCAGAGCCTCAGTGGGAGGTCCAGGGCGGGGACCACTTCGAGGCTGAGTGACCCACAGACAACCAGGCCTCCTGGCGCTGCAGCAGCAGCAGATGCATTACACGCCGTGACCTGCAAATCGGAGCCCAGACGTTACACTTTGGTGATGGTATTAGATGCATGACACTGCTGTGGTACTGGGAGTGAACACACACTCGCTTCTCAAGGCACCAGGCCAGCCTGTCAATGGCCTTGGTGGGACAGGAAGATTAAGCAGACAGCTGCAGCTGGTGGCAAGATGCAATTTCAGACCCAAAGACTGTAAGCCCACCTCAAGTCCTCACACTTCCTCACTAAGGCCATTTCCACCCTGCTCGTGCAGTGCCTAACCTGAGCAACCTGACCCAGCAATCTTTCCCACCTTCATGGGACTCCAGTACAAGCAAGCAAGCTAAGAGGTTAAACACATCGGCAAAAAAATAAATTCAGTTCCCAAAGCATGAATTCAGCAACCGTGCCATCTGAGATGCAGCAATACAGGGCTGAGTGAAGACCAGCTCTGTCAGCTGGACCACGGAGAAGACAGGTGGATACAACCCCTCAACATGCACTCGTTGCATTCTCAGGCCAGGTCCTGGGGCAACAAGGTGATGATTTGGCCGCATCTTGAGTCCCCACGTGCAAACGAGAAAAGAAAACACACCCAAGGAACCATGGACAGTGTGGCGAGGGTTCAGGTCAACACAGAAAGAGAACACTCTAGAGCCCAAAGGAGAACCCTGAAGGTGGGATCCAGCTGCCCTGACCTGCACCCTGCCACGCCCCCTCAAGGCACTTGACGGTTCTCTCTGCCCTACCTCGGCTTGCCACCTTTCTCATCTGCCTGGGAGCTCTTTAGAAATGTACAGCCTCAGGCCTCACCCCAGACCCACCCTTTACCTGGAAGCCAGGCACTGGCACACACCCCTCTGAGAAGCTCAGCTGAGGGGGCACACCACAGATGTTCCTCCCACCTCGTGGCCCACAGCCCCTCCTGGGCCTCCACAGAGCTTTGCTCTTCTATGACACCTCTCCACCTTCCAACGACGGACACAGCCCATCACTGCTCCCCCCTCATGCAGCAACCATGAGAGCCTCCCTGCCTCTCGAGCTGCTGCAGATGGGCACCGTATCGCTTCTCCCACCGCCAAACTGGCCGCCCCTAGAGGCCGAGACCGAGGTTCCCCAAGGTAGCCCATGGCCAGGCACACGCTGTCTTCCGTGTTCAGTCGCAATAAAGATTTGCTGAATGAATTAATAAACTGCACTTGAGCTGTGTTATCACAGCCCACTCTCAGCGCACTGACCAGGGGAAAAGTGAGGGCACCGGATGTACTATTTAAAAATGATCTGATTCGTTCGCCGCCTTTTCCAATGTTCAGAGACAAGAAGGCTGTGACCTTTGGAAAGAGCCGATGCATGTCAGAGGCCTGGGGCTGGCTGAAGCTGGGAGCAGGGCTGGCAAAAGCATCCCTGGGTCCTGAGGTCAGGATGGGGGATTCCGTTTGTCTTCTTGTTCCTTTGTCCAGGAGATGAAAAGCCCTCTGAGCTGGCTGCTTCGGGGACCTTGTGGGACTGGGTTGGCAGGGGGCGGGGGTGGCGGTGGAGAGCATCTGGCAGGCCCAGTCCACCCCACCCCAGCCCTTCCGAGGAAGACAGAGGCCATCTGAAAAGGAAACACCCTCCTCCCTTTCCTTAGATAGTCTCTGAGGTCCAGATGCCTATGCAGGCAGTTTGGGGTTTGGCCGTTAATTCTGTGCCCCTCTGTCCTTTGAGCCTCAGCAGCCATCCTAAGGGCAGGCAACTCTGGGGAAGAGTCCCGTGGGTTTGGGAAGCAGGCGTGGAGAAGCGAGGCACAGGGGTGTGGTGGTGGGGGGGTGCTACAGTTACTGATTCTTTTGGATGAAGCTTCTGATCTATAATTAAGGAAGAATTTCTCCAAGTTTGGAGTACAAAGAACAATAAACAGCTGCCTGCTTTGATGGACAGCCAGAGTGCCTCTGGGTCCGAGTCGGCAGCCAGTCCTACAGCAGTGCTGACTCGGGAAGGCTTTTGCTGCAGGGCCCTGCCAGCTGCTGGTTCCATCACAACAGACCTTCTGGGCGCTCGTTCCAGCGACCTGGATGGTGGGCTAGAGAGGACTCTCGTGTCCAGTAGGCTGGAGGACACCAAATTGAATGAAGTCACATAATCCAAATTCAGCCAGTGCCTCAACTGCAGGGCTCCTCAGAGCCTGGGTGGTGCCGTGCCAGCCGTGACTCTCTAGGAGTCGCAGGGAGGGGACAGTCATCAATCACAGAACCCTTTTGGGTCGGGGCAGGGAGCTTGGAGGGAAAAGGCAAGGAAAGAACCTGGGAGGAAGGTCCTCCCCCAGGAACATAGCCCTCACCGACCACGCCCCTGGCCTGTCCCCCATGCCCCTTAACTGCTAGGAAGGTGGGCACAAGACTCGCCCAGCATCGTTCTGGCTCTTTGAGCAGCATCAGGTATCCATTTCTGAGGCCATATTAAATACTGGTAATAGCTTGTAAGCAACAGGATGGGCAACTGGAGTCTAGGGAAGGCTTCTAGAATGAGACACAGTTAAAGAATCTGTTTTTAGACACAAAGACAGAAAGGCAGCCATTATGATTTAAATCCTACAGTAGACTGTCATTAGAATTGCCCCAACATCGGGGTTTTCTCCTGAGTAGAAGACCAACTTCTCTCACCTTCCCTGGAGTTAGTATGGTCATGTGACTTGCTTTGGCCAATGGAAAGGGAGCAGATGTTGGGCATGGTCACATGATTTGCTTTGGCCAACGGATGGGGAGCAGAAACACGTGAGCCTCCCTGCTCCTTGATCTGCCACGGTACCCCCCATGCTCCCGAGGGTGAAAGCTCTGCAGCCTAGTTCTTGGAGCAAAGGCAATGTGCATCACAGCCAGGCCTGTTGTTGAAGCCACTGAAATCACAGAGCTAGTTGCCACCTCCCCAAAGTCAGGCCCGTTTTCACTAATGCAGTGGTCGATCCCAGAAGGAAAGCACGGCTGCTGCAAAAATCCAAACATGTGGCTCTGGCTTCTCCATCAGCCAACAGTTTAGGAAACTGATACCAAAGGCTGGAAAGATGGCGACCATGCCAGGCAGTGGGGAGATTTTGGGAGAACTGTCAACTGGTGACTTAAGAAGCAGATCAGCAACGTGAAGGGCCAGTTCAAGGGCGTGAGCGTGACATCCAGAGACAAAGCAAATGGGTTGGATCTCGAAAAAGTCCAGCCAAGGATGGGACATCCACGAAGTCCTTCCAGGTAGAAAAGAGCCTATGTGTGATTCTCCCACTGACACCTGGAATCTCAAGGGGCCGTGGTTAGGCCTGATGAGGAGGGACAGAGGGCCGCATGGGGGTGGCACTCTATGGTCACAAGGTCCTCCAGCATGGACAGCACAGCAATGTGGCACCCAAGACAAAATGAGCCTTGTTGCAGGCAGAGGCTGGGACAGCGCTTTGGTATCCAGGGAGAGTCCCCGTGCTTTCTTCACACATGGCTAAGGTGGATAACAGAGAAAACAAACTCCCCCAGGGGACGAAGCCACTGTCTGCAGAGGACCAAGGGAGCACTGCCTGGGGAGCACAGCCAGACCAGATCCAAGAACATTCTCCACCCAACAGTAGAGTAGGGACTCCAAGCATTTGCCAAGTGAGGTTTTGGAATCACTGCAGACTGATGTGTCCCGGGAACACATTCTGCCCCTTTCTGAAAGGAGTGGTCATCCTGGCCCCATCTGCCATCCTCGGGAGGTGAGGGGCAGGTCATTTGTCTTTCTAGCTCCTGGATACCTGAGCAAGAGGGACCCCTGCACCTCGCTAGAGACCCCAGAGCAGGCCCTGCCAGCAAGCGGGAAACACAGAGCCCCCTCCAGAGTGGGCTGGGCGCTGGCAGGCTCCTCTATATTTATATTTGGAAATGTAGCATTTGCTGATTAAAAATAGAATTAATGATATCTTTGTTCAACATAAGAAGACAATGGTTTAAAAGAATTAGTTTCCCTCCCTTTCAAATTTTCTGCAATCTATGGCATTTCCAAGTATTATAGAATTTTTCAGAATATCTCTAAGAACAGCCACCACAGGAGCCACACAGAGGACATGAGATTTACCCTTTTCAGTCAACAGAAAACCATTCCCAAACCCTTGAAAGTGTCTCCCTGTATTTGAAGCCACATGAAGTCACCAGGACAATAGTTCCTGAAAAACGTCTTTTTAGCACACTGCAGTTGCAAGACTGCTCTTTGAGAATCCACATCCAACAAGGAGCCCACAGTCCCACTGCAGTCCCCTTGCCGGCTTTACCACCCCTTGCCTAGTGGAGGTGGGTGGCGTCTCCACAGAGGCCCTCACTTGTCCCCACCGGCCCCAGCCAGGGCCCCTCTGAGCTGTCCCGTGGGGGGGGGTCTTGGAAGGGGAGGGGGTCTCCTTCAGGCACAGGCAGCCGAGACCCCAAGGGGTGCAGGCCTGCTCTGCACATGTGTGAGTCAGCACGTTCCCCAGAACGATTTGCCATCACCGGTAATAGAAACACATCCAGAAGAAGGCAGTGAAAAATAGAGGGGAAAGGAAGGCGCACGAAACAAGAATAAAAAGCGAAACAACAGACTGGGGCGGGCAGGGGGAATAACAGCATCCAACATGACAAAGAGTCAATATCCGGACACGATAAAGATCTCGGCTGTGCGTTTCTGTTCCAGACGGTCATAAAATGTGGAGAGGCCAAGAAAACAAGGAGCCAGAGGGAGCGCGCTTGCGGGCCCAAGTGTGTAAGTGTGTGTTCACTTGGGGGTGTAAGTAGCTGTATGGGGGGGTGTGAGGTTGCGTGTGTGAACATGTGTGTGTTTATATGAATGTGTGACTGTGAGTATGTGTGTGTTCAGGTGAGCGTGTGTGAGTGCACAAGGGTACTGAAGCAATGACCTGAAACTGACACTGTCCCCAGAGGCCACCCTGAGTGGCGGAGCGGTGTGGGAAAAATAAGGGGACCATCTCCACCCCCACTCCACTGCTGGCTCTGAGTGACCTTCTACACAGTGACTTAGCCTCTCAGCGATGGGGACAGGCACACAATGATTCTGCAGGTAAAGGAGAGAGTGGATGTGGCACCCAGCACGCCTCAGGCCCCCGTGCATTTTCACTGTCATCTTCCGTGGAAATTTACTCCGTAGTGAAGAATCCATCTTCTGTAGACAGACACATAGATGGGCCCACAGAACGTCAAAGCTCACAGGGTTTTCTCTCTGCAGACCCAAAGGGTACAGAGACATGCAGCCTCCAGGCTGGGGTGTCACCAGAGAATAAAACAAGGGAGGGTCCAGGCCACAGTCCACAGTGCTGTGACAAGAGGTTGGACGCTCTGAAGACAGAGGCTCCCAGTGCCAAAGGAGTCCTCCTCCACCCCTCCTATGTAGGCCAGTCCCCCTCACACAGGGAGGCTCCGGGGGCTGGATCAGGACTCCAGGTCTGACAACCAAAGTCCAGACCCCAGCCCTGCCAGGTCCTAGCACATGCTGGTGGGCAAATTATTCCTGGGCCTCCCCTGCAGCCTAAGGCATCAATGAGATGGTGCTTGCAAACCACAGGTCCTGGTACCCAGAAAGCCACACATTTCCGAGTCATCACATAAAGAGGGGACACTTCCAAGGGCATGGGCACATCCTCCAAGGGCCTAGCTAGGGCAGGAGTCCTCCCAGGGCTGGTTTTCGTGTGCATGCCTCCTCTCTCTTCAGCTTTGAGAGAGTTTCCTCCTTCTTCACATGAACTTCCAGGGCTTTGGGAACATCCCGAGACCCCATGGGTGAAGCGGAGAAGAACCTGGCCATTCAGAGGACGAGAGAACACCAGAGACAGGACCCTCGCCAAGCAAAGAAATGCCCAGTATGATACGAAGAACCGCTTTCAATTAGCAAACGTTTTTATGATAATGAGGTCAAGAGAGGCTGACATTTTAATAGACAGTGAAAGTTCTTACAATAACCCAAACATCCATGCCTGGGCCATGGTTAGATAAATAACCATTCTAAGGAATTCCATGTAGCCATTTGCATGACTGCAAGTGGCTTTTGTCTTTTATTTATACTTTCTGTTGTTTTCTAAGTCATCTATGTAATACGATGAGCATGCATAACTCTATCAAGAGCACACAATTTAATTTTTAACCTATGTCTGGGGCCAAGAACTGCACCATGTTTTGAAAACAGCTGTGTAAAGTCACTGAGGGCATAATGGCTGGATCTGGCCCTTCAGAACGTTTCCTCTAATACAGTTAGGCTACCATTTTAACCACAAAGAGAAATCGAGGTAAAAACTTTTCTGGGGTACGGGGAAAGAAGTGTCCCAGGACTCCAAAGTCGGCCCAGTGGACCTAGGGGACTCACGCCCTGCCACCATCGGCCCCATCACTAAGTTCTTTGACTCCAACCGCTGACATGGCCCCAGATCCCCTGCCTCTTCCCTGTTGTCACCATCCTCAGTGCACACGCGGGCCATGAGATAGAACCCACCTCCTGCCTCCGATGCTTCCCCTGCCAACCTCATTGTGGGATGAATTGTGTCTCCTGTGTTAGTATCCTGAGCCTCAGGACCCGTGAACGTGACCTTATTTGGAGACAGGGTCTTTACAAAAGTAACCAAGCTAAGTGAGGTCACTAGGGTGGACCCCAATCCAGTGTGGCTGGGATCCTTACAAGAAGGTGAAACTTGGATGCACACGGGTGAAGACAGCATGAACATGCAGGGAGAAGACACTTCTGCATGCCATGGACACCTGAGGCTGGAGGGAGGCCTGGAATGGACTCTCACAGCTGCGAAGGAACCAGCCCTTCCACACCTCAGTCTCGGGCATCTAGCTTCCAGACTGCAAAAGAACACATTTCTGTTGTCTAAGCCTCCATCTGCGGCGCTTGGTGACAGCAGCCCCGGGAAACTCACGCAGACTCATCCTCCACTGGCAGCCAAGGTGATTTTTTAAACCTGAGGTTGTCATAGCGATGCTTAACACCATCGAGTCCCTTCACAATTGGCATAGACTCTGGGATCTTAGTGTTGACAGCAGACCCTTCCTCTCCTGGCTTCTCCTCCCCTCCAGCTCCAGAACGTTCTCATGCCCTAGGCTCTTCTCACGTTCCCGAATGGCCTAGTCTTCTCTGCCTAACGGCTGTGTCACACTAACACACACCGCCTGAGATACCTTCTCGTCTCCCTCCTCTCTCCCAAAACATGCAAATGCACATGCGTACATGCGTGAGCGCAAACACACACACACACACACACACACACACACACACATACAGAGACAAGTCTCCTCCCTGCTGGTTTCTCCAACTCCCTTGTAGGTGTCCGTTTAAATAACTTCCCGTCAAAGCCCCTGTCTTTTCTTCCCACCTCCCTTCTCTTCCCCCTACTTCGAGTTCCTTGTCCCTCGAGTCCAGGACTTATCCAACTCATCGTAACAACACTGGGGCCAGATCAGTCTTTGTTACGGGAAGCTGCCCTGGGAATTTTGGGGTGCTCCGCAACACCTCTGGCCTCCTCTCACTGGAGGCCAGTAGGGCTCCTCCCCACCACAGCAATGACAACCAAAGATGATCCTGGCATTGCCAAGGGTCCCCTGGGGATGACATCGCCCTTGGCTGAGAACCTGTGCTCTAGCCATAAAGGCCACGTGGGGGTGGGCGGCACCTGCCTCTCTCTCCAGCACCAACAGCCATCCCTGGCACCCCGGGGCTGAGTCATTGTGCATCGGTGGAAGAATCAGTGGAAGGATCGATGAACAGGAGAACCAGTAGATACAGTTCGGTCTCTGGTGGTTCCACCAGAGCCTGATCCCCACTTTTGCTCCTAGTGCTAGAATAATGCCTGCGTGACTCCCAGGAAGGCTGGGGGGATGCCCACGTCACCTCCCCCCCACACAACGAGACCTCCTCCGTCCATCACCTGGCAGCTAGCTCCCAGTTCCTCTCCTTCTCATATTTCAGATGCACCAGGGCTTTGTATAAACGCGTTATCCATCAAGGTGAAAGCCAGATAAATAAAAATGAACCGACAGAAGTGTGAATAGCATCGGGTCCTTCCCAGGCAGAGATAATATGCTGACACCCTAATGGTTGTATTAACAATTTAATAGAGCCTGAGCGCCCAGGGCCAGGCAGGCCCTGCCAGGAGCATGCAGAACAGCAGATGTCTGCTCCCACCCGGGGAGGCGGGCCAGGCCATGGGATCCTGGGTGAACGGGTCAGCCTGGCGGTCTGGAGGTCTGACAGTGCCTCCATCCCCCTGGGCAGAGTGAGCCTGACATCTGCTCACCCCTGGGCCTGTGGCTGCAGCCTTGGAGACAGATGCTGGACACAGTACTGTTCCTGCAGTTCAGAGTCTCTCCCCCTTGGCACCGTTGACATTGACTTTGACTTGGAACACAGAGACTACGGGCCCCTGAGGCTAGACCACACACACTCTCTTCCTCTCTTTAAGCTCCTGTTCAACACAGAACTTGGCATACAGTCAGTGCTCAATAAATGTTTGTTCAGTGGCTGTGGCCAGAAAATACAGGCAATGGCTGCAGGAGGGTCCTCAGCGCCGAGTCTGAAAACCAGCAGACACTTCCTAGCCACATGGCCAGCCGTGTGTTCTTACCCAGCCTCATTCCTGCTGGGGAGTGCAAGGTGTCTCTCATGATGTGGACATAGGACCCAGATGAGAAGGCGGGCTGGAAGCACCTTGGAGACCATGGCATGGTCTGTTGCGATCACTCCTGCCATTCAGCCCTGCTCCTGTGTGAGCTTGGGCCCCTGTGGGCAATTTGCCATCAGTTGGGCTTCCACTGGCAAGGAAGCTAAGGCTGAGCCACCAGCTGGCCCCGGCCGGATGGTTTCCTGGGTGCTCTGGAACTCCCCCGCCTCACTTGCAAGGATCCCAGCTGCCTCCTCTGTCCCAGGCACCTGCTTCCTGAGCATAAACGGGTGTGTTGATACCTTGCTGCTTCCTTTAGCCTTCTTTTCTACAGGGGCCTTGGATAGAGCCCTGCTTACTGTGTAAATACCCAGCACTGGGCCCAAGACTTTCCAGAATCTTTTCAAAAGTTTTCCAAAAATGCACATGGGCACATACACGCCCAGGGGATTGGGGGGTCATGTTAACAGGATTCCGCTTTTCTGCTCCTCCGAGAAATGCTGCAAGAAAAGTTGAAAGCTTCATATCTCAAAAATCAAATCAATGGGCGCTTTTGAAAAACATACACACACACACACAAAAAGAAAAGTCCTCATCAGAAGCCTCACTCAGAGTCCATTGTGTTTTCACTAAACTTACTTCATGTTGGGACTGCTTCACATTCTGCTGCCTTCGCAGCTGGTTAGAAGTCATAGTCCATATTTTTAAAATAGAGGAAGAAAGTCCTCTGTAATTTAGTGGTGGTTATTTGTCACCCATTCCTGAAGACAAATGCCTGTGGCAGTGAAGGCCAACAGATTTATCGGGAGGGAAAAGATCTATATTCCTTGGCCCAACGCGACGTTACCAGATTGGGTAATTGCTGCATAAACAATAAATTACCCATTGATTAATTGTGCTTCTCAGGCTTTCTGGAGTATTTTTCATGCAGACAGTTGTGTACACACTAATAGAAAATTGGAAAAAGCAAAGTCTGGGGCCCCACTCCAAACAGGAAGAAGCAAAGACCATTACCAAGATTTTGGAACTCACTACCTATTTCACAAAGGTGTCCCTCAACAGTGAGGGACTCCTTGGCACGCCAGATACATACATATTCTCCATCT
>CAUYQG010021535.1:47-38369 GCA_963574415.1 Tarsius wallacei
TTTCAATACTTTGGGATAAATATATATAAGGGAAGGGAGATTGCTGTATCTATTCTATCATATGGTAGCTTCATTTTTAATTTTTTGAGTTGGAGTATCACTCTGTCGCCCAGACTGGAGTGCAGTGGCCGCTCCCGGCCAAGGCAGCCTCGCCATGCTGGGCTCCGGCGATCCTTCCGCCTCAGCCTTCCAAGTAGCCAGAATTACAGGCACGCGCTACCATGCCTGGCTGATTTTTTTATTTATTGTAGAGATGAGGTCTCACCAAGTTGCCCAGGCGGGTCTCGAACCCGCGGGCTCAGGCAATCCACTCACCTCAGCCTCCCAAAGGCGCGGGATTACAGGCTGAGCCACCCAGCCCGGCTACGAAAGCATTTTTTATCTGTAACAATCAGTTAGTACTAAATAATCACTAAAATAAAGTTTATATTTTTACTACATTAATAAGCATGATTGGCTAGAATTTTTTTATTTATATTGTTGTTAATTTTTTTTATTATTATAGTTTTGGATTGCAATTATATTTATAGTATCACACAAAATAAATATGTTTTAAAAATTTTTTATTGTTAAAATAAAAAGAACAAAAGCAGATAGTGACAATATAGAAATTAATTCCATTAGAAACCCCCCAAAAATCAAGTAAAAAAGTAAAATATAAAATTTTTCTAAAATCCAACCTTTTTATTGTTCAAGCTCTCAATACTTGGCATCAATTGCATATCTGAAGGAATATTTTAGTTTTCTGATTTTTCATTTGTCTTTTTGCAACACGTGTGACCAAATAAATACATATATACATACATACAAAACAAAAAAAGAAATCATCCTCCACAGAATAAATGAAGTAAAGCCAGAAATTTGGATAAACGTGGGAACTTGCACTGTGTCCTTCAATTCTATTTATACATGAGGAGGGGAACAGAGGTGAGCACCTAGGTTCCTGGGGAAGACCAGAAAGTTGAAATGTTTCAGAGAGCAGTCACATACACTCTTGGCTACATGTCTATGCAGTATAGATACTGGTGATTTTTCAGTGTGGAGTTTTGTTACCTTGGCCCCTTTACCCAGTCACTACAACTTTGTAAGTCAATGTTGACATGTCATGAAGTAATTTAATATATACACCTAGAGTCATTCCATAAAAATTTCTCAAGCAATCTATGTGGACAGTTCTAAATATTACAGGTTGCCATGGGCCAGAGCTTGATCTTGATACAGACTACTTATACCTGGACATTTAGTACAATAAGATAACATTTTCTTTTCATAGGCTATCGAGTTCAGAAATAGCAAATTGCTACCATTGCAGTGGAGAATCAATTTTGTCAAACAGTCCCATTAGAAAGTGGGCAAAGGCATGAATAGACATTACTCAAAAGAAGATATATGGGCAGCCAACAGATACATGAAAAGTGTTCATCCTCACTCATCATCAGAGAAATGCAAATCAAAACCACATTGAGATACCACCTAACCCCAGTAAGAATGGCCATCATAAGTAAAACAAATAAAATAAAACAGATGCTGACGAGGATGCGGAGAAAAAGGAATTCTTCTATACTGCTGGTGGGAATGCAAGCTAGTGCAATCTCTTTGGAAGACAGTGTGGTGATTTCTGAAAGAATTAGAAATTGACCTTCCATATGACTCAGCAATTCCCCTATTGGGAATATACCCAGGAGATGAATTACAAGGAGAGAAAGTTAGGCTGGGAAGTCACACAATGGAACAATACGCAGCTGTGGAAATACATGAACCAGAGCTTCAAGGAGCTACACGGATAACTCTCAAAAGTATAATGCTGAAAAAGGTTACGTGTAGTGTGTCCTTTGCACAAACTTAAAAAACCATGCAAACCAGTCAGTTCTGTATATTGTTAAGAGGTGCATACACATGTAAGTACAAACTCATGCGTGGGACAGATAAATCCTAATTGGAGGACTATGGATACCCCTGGGTGGGAAAAGAGCAGGGTTTTGGAATGGGGAACGTTTTGTGATATCTGGTGGTTAAGCTGGGTAGGGGCAAATTGATGTTTGCTAAATTATTCTCCATTTTTTTTCAATGCCTGATGTTTTCCTAACAGATAATAAAGAGGTAGGCAGCAAAGATTATTTTAGCAGAGAGAACAGTCTGGCAAAGGAAAGTCAGGGGAATGAGATCTATGGGGCTGAGAAAGGGTTCGAGGATTCCCTTAGAATGGTTTGTCCAAAGTGTGCTGTCCTGCTGTAAGGTATATTTGGCTGATAGTAACTGACAGCTTAAACGTGACATTCAGAAATTGTTTTTGCTGATGAATCAAACCTCTTTGTATGTCTTAACCTCCCACTTTATGTAAATATAATGCCAGCCACACAGTTGAAAAATCTCTTGTGAGTGATTCATTGTAGGAAACGGATATGTTTTATTTTCTAGTCTTTTAGCTTGGCCAAATTATAAGTATTTTAAATGTCAAAAAAGAGGAAGAAGAATGGCATATACAGTCCTTTGGGGGAGATAGTTAACTCAACAACAGAGCCTAACATTCAGAGTGATCAGAGAAAGGTACTGCATTCAGTTGTCACCAACACCCATCCTTACAAATTTACAAAATAAGAAACTTGTGTTGTTATAAATAAGAAAAATAAACCCCTCTTATTTAGTTATTTGGACTTTTTGTTGACTAATATAATAGACTTTGCTTTAAAAAGAGCTTTTATAAATCCAAAGGAAGAAAAAACCCTAAAAGAAAAGTGGACAACTTACCGAAAAAAAAAAAAAAAAAAAAAAAGATGACCAAAGACATGTTAAGATTTTGATTCTAGGCTGGGCTCAGTGGCTCAGCCTGTTATCCCAGCACTTCGGGGTGCTGAGGCGAGAGGATTGCCTGATCCCACGGGTTTGAGACCAGCCTGGGCAACTTGGCGAGACCTCGTCTCTACAATAAAACAAAAATTAGCCAGGCACGGTAGTGCCCACCTGTAGTTCCGGCAACTTGGAAGGTTGAGGTGAAAGAATTGCCAGAGCCCAGCAGGTTGACACTGGGGTGGCCACGAATGTGCTATTGCACTTCAGCCTGGGTGACAGAGTGAGACTCCAACTCAACTCAAAAAAAAAAAAGATGTTCAATTCTATAAATGGTCAAATATAGGCAAGGTAAAGATGAAGGTTTCATTTCCATTTTTCATCCATCAAGTAGCAAAAGATTCAAAAATGTAAAGTATACTTCTTGTCATGAGGGCCAGTGGATGCCATAATAGACTATTTTTCTTGGAACAAGAAAGGGGAAATGCATTTGTCTTCTGGATTGTCTTTGTAGTATGACTTAAAGTGTACCAGAAAATCTACACAAAATATTTCCAAATTAACCTAATGCTGTGTAGGTAATTAATTTTTTTCCTCTGCTCCATCTTTAGATAAAATGTTTGAGGAATTTGTTAAAATGCAGCATATTATCTTGGTGTGGCATGTCCTTAGCCATTACCAACTATTATATCCATTGCTAAAATTAGTTTATCAGATTAGCGACTCAGTAACTCTTTTTCTACGATTTTTTAAATAAGCAGATATTTTTGAATGAGCAGAAAGTACAACTGCAATAGCAGAAACCCCAAATATATATATACAATAAATTATGACAAATATTATATACATATAACATAACATTGTAGAAATGTATTAACTTTGGATCTTCCTCCATAATAAATACTGCTTTATTTTCTTTTGTAATGAAACAAAACTTACAAAAAAGTCAATTTGGCATAGTCATCGAGATATATGATTATTATTGCACTATACAGTCTTTAAGCATAAGTGGTGGGTAGCCTCACTCCTTTCTTAGTTTGTTGGTTTCAAACACCTATAATCAGCACTGTTAATATTTTTCCTAATTAAATTAATCATAGAATATTTGCTCTTCATACACATAATATCACTTATGCTTTCTAAAACACAAAGGTTTTCTTTCTTCTTTCTTTCTTTTTTTTGAGCTGGAGTCTCACTCCATTGCCCAGCCTGGAGTGCAGTGGCACACTCACGGCCACCTTAGCATCGACCTGCTGGGCTCTGGCGATCCTTCTGTCTCAGCTTTCCAAGTAGCCAGAACTACAGACACGTGCTACCATGCCTGGTTAATTTTTTATTTATTGTAGAGACAAGGTCTCGCCAAGTTGCCCAGGCTGGTCTTGAACCCACAGGCTCAGGCAATCCACTCACCTTGGCCTCCCAAAGTTTTGGGATTACAGGCTGAGCCACTGATCCTGGCTAACACAAAGGTTTTCAATGAGACTTCCCAACCCTGCCAGTTCCCTGGCTTTTGACATGGTCCTGGAAGTAGGTACTCAATACTGCTAGGTGTCCTGGATATGGGAGATCTTGACACAAAAGTAATCTTGGCTCACAATGCTCTGGATTGTATATTTGGGTGTACTAGAAAGATCTAGGTAAGGACTGGTGGCTTGGAAGAAAAACGACACAGGGAGAATAAAGTCTGAATCCTCCCAAATGATGAATCAGCAAGTATAAAGGATGGAAAGGATGGGCTAAGAAAGGGAGGAAGAAGAGAAGGATCAACAGCAGCATCTTCCTGTCCTGTTGGCTCAGCACCAGAAGGCATCCTAGAAGCATGCAAGACAGTCACATTCAAGGTTGGGTTTAGAAATCATGTGACATCAGGGTAAGCCGAAGTCTAGTCCGCTGACATCCACACTGCTCCTTGTCATCTCCCCATGGGCCAGATTTGCCTTAGCTTTAGTCAAAGCTCTCCTTCCCCAAGTAAAAAGAAGAGGACTAAATACGCAACTAAGTGAAAGGATATATACTCTGTGAGAATGACACAGTGTCAAACTCTAATCCATGCATTGTAATAGTCTTTTTGGAGGACAGATGGAAGAGTGTAAAGTACTGGGAAAGGTGGTCAAGAAGGCAGACCGAGGTCCTACAGAAATATCCACATTCTACTTCAAATGCAAAGCCATGATAAATAAAATATTTAAATACAACTTAAAAAGTCCTCAGTAGTCAAAAAGCAGCATAATTATCTACACGAGCCAGAAATAAGATGGGAAGACAGATTAGTGAGCGAGGACTAAGTCTTAGTCCTGCTGAAAACTATGATCCTTTGGCCAAGAGTTTTACACCAGAAAGAGAAAGGGAGTGAAAAATTCCCCATGTGCAACCAGGTGAGAATGTTCTGGACTTCCTGCAAAAGAACACAGGCTTAAATTAGTTGCAACGACTAACCAAAGACAGCTTCTTGCTTGGATGAAAGAACAGAACAGAAATAGCTCTGTAACATGAAACTAGGTCTAACTATGTACTGGCAAGGAATTGGGTTTGCATCTAAGGGTTTACACTGTCAGCATAAAATTTGATTATAACTAGAGACTGTGTAATGCTGGAAGGTGGCAACCTCCAAAGACCAGACATGAAAGGGGATAGACGACAAATAACTCATACTCAAAATTTCAAAATACATGAGAAAAATTTATGAGAAAGTCATAAAATGTAGACCAAAAACTCAACAAAGAATTTATTCCTAAAGAAAAGAAAATAATAATCTGAAAGAATGTAAAATAAACAATAATATCTTCATAAGGGTGAAGAAATAAAAAACGTTAAAGAAAATTATAAAATTGGCAGACATTAATTGCTAAAAGGTAGAATATGAAAAAATACCAGTAGGAGCCTGAGAATGAAAAATACAGTTTTTGAAATAAAAGAGATAACAAGTGCTATCAAATCTACATAAGACATAGCCAAAAAGAAGATGTAGTAAAATGAATAAAGTATTGAGGAACTCACCCAAAATATAAAATAACACTAAAGAAAGAAAAATAAATAACATTGGGAAACATAGAAGAGAGAGTGTTTCCACCATGCGTTCTGTTAACATTTTCAGAAGTAGAGGTAAATGGTGGCAAGGCAATACTTAGGGATGATGGCTGAGAACTTTCACAATAAAGACATACACAAATCCTCACTGAGTTTTGCACAATGCAACAGTTTTTAAAAGTAACTACAGATCATCCAGAAAAAGGAAAAAATTATCAAAAGGTACCAGAGAGGGGAAAAATCTCCCCTGAATATCCACAAAGGAATAACAATTAGATTGAGAGCATACTTTTCACCAAGAACAATAGAGATCAAAAGACAATGGAGTGATATTACTCATATACTGATGGAAAGCACTGTCAACGCAGAATTCCATATAGAGGCAAATTATCATTCACAAGTGAGGGCAAAATAACTTTTAAACTACAAAGACAAAGGACACACCATCAAAAAGACAAATCCACAAGGAAACGGTGAAATGCACTGAACATCGGTCACTATAAATAATGCAACAAAAGCCAAACGCTAACATTAAAATGTCAATAATCCAGGAAAAACTCAGTGTGACATGGCCCATTGGGATTAAATTGGATATTAGAAACATGCTAATCAAAAGGAAAAATAAATTTCCAAAAAAAAAAAAATTACTTCTCTGTAAGGAATGAAAGAAGGCAGGAAGAGATGGAAGGAAGGAGACAGAGAAGAAGGAAAGATAGCAGGGAGGGTTGCCTACCTGCCCCTCCATTTCCCAGGAAGTAAAGAACTGAGATGCCCTTGAAGAAATATAACTGGATATGTGAGCCAAAGGGAGTTGAGTGTGGGTGGAGGCAGGGGACACATGGAAAGTGTGAAACAAAACACTTCTGACTATATGGGCTGGCGTTCACTCCTTTGACAAGAACTGTGCACAGTAAGGCTCTGTGGGAAGGACATCCTGGAGCATGGAATATGACCGGCACCTCTGTGGGGCTCAGACTGGGGAGCAGACAGGCATTCCCCAGAGCAGGAGGAAGACATAGAGGGCTCTTGCCAGCCTACGTTAGAAGGCATCTCTTAGGCTTTATGCCTTAGTCCATTTTTGCTGCCCCCATAAGATGCCTGAGAATGGGTCATTTGTAAAGAACAGGAATTTGTCTCTTATCATTCTGGAAGCGGGGAAGACCAAGATCAAGGCACCAGTAGATTCACTATCTGATGACAGCTCTGTCTGCTTCCAAGATGGCACCTTGTTATTGTGTCATAACGTAACGGAAGGGCAGAAAGGGACTAGCTGGTCCCCCAGAACCCTTTCATAAGGGCATGAATCCCTTCATGAAGGCAGAGCCCTCACAACCTAATCACCTCCTAAAGGCCCAGTCTCTCAATATCATCACCTTGAGGTGTAAGGTCCAGCATAAGAATTCTGAACGTACAATCAAACGATAGTACCTGGTAAGAAGTTAAGAAATTTAAGTGTAGCTCTCTGCCTTCATCCCATCCCTGTTAGAACTTGAGAAGCCAACAGAGACAGCTGCTGCACTCTGAGTGGAGCCATGGGAGATACTTGATAAAGAGAATTTTAACAACTTTGCTCGAATTTATGAATGAAATCCCTGGTTGGTCCTTTTAGAAATTTTATTAATATTTTAAAACTGCTTTTAATTGCTTCTTTTGATATCTTAATGGTGTTTCTTTTGAATGTGACACTGTTTCTGGGAACCTGAAGGTTCAGCTTCATTTGGGTTACACATAGAAAACGTTATTCTTTCCTCTGCTGGAGGAGAAATAAGCCTGCATTCCTCCTGCTTCTGAGCTTTGCCCTGCCGTCCACAAAGACTGAAAGCTGCCATCCCAACACAAGGAGGCTTAGAGGGCCAGGTCCTAAGGCAGCCATAACCAAACAGCTCTTCAGCACCCACGGTTTCATGCCTGCTAGACTTTCTCCTCAGGTTTCTCCTGTGCACAGGCATTTCCTTCATGGAGACCACATTTCTCAGGGCAAGAGGACAGCATGCAGATGAACGGGTCAGAGGCCTGTCCTCACAGAGGCCCAAGCCTTCACCTGTCATATAGTACTAAAATGTAATCTCTACCAGGGCTACATTTGTCACAGGGCTTTGTCACAGGGCTACATTTCCAACACACCTAAATATTTGTTGAATGACATTCACGGATAAGGAGCTATTCTTTGACATGAACAGCTTTTGCCTAGGTTTATTTATAAACTCACTTTAAAGCATATATAACTTCATAATAAAGACGAAAAAGTTGGGTTTGATAAAGGACGAAGATGGGCCAGAAAAAAAATGATTTAGAGAAATAAACAGATTCCTGAGTGCATTTGAAGTGGAAGAAGAAAGGAATCAGTGCTGTCTGCTGCCTGAGAGATTTAGCCTAAGAAATATTGCTGTGGTATAAAATTAATTAATATCGGTAAGAAAGCCTCCAGTAATTTAAAATTATACTGCCTATATCTATGTAGTATTTTCTAGTATATTAAAAAGGTAAAGTAAATTAAAAGCCCTCAGATAATCTACATGTTATTTAAAGATGCCTGTGGCATGTTAATCATGTCTTCTGCTCTATTCATTTTTCTCTTTTTGTAAATAGAAGTAGCTTTGGAATTAAGCCACTTGACTAATAAGTGGTCCTTGTGCAGAAACAGCCTCTGTGCCACACGAGCAGCCACCATCAAAGGTCCTGGGTGCCTCCCCTCATGCTGATGTCCCAGAGCTATTGCTTATGGATCCCCGCCCCCCCCCGCCCCCAGTACTAACTTTTAGTTTCAGCTTCTCCTCTTTATCTCTTATGGCTTCCAGAACTCAGGTTTTGGAATACCCTTGGTAGTATTCCAACTGTGTTATGAACCTGATGCTGCATAGGCTACAGACAGCTGGTAGGCCTAGCTTGAGAATCTGGCCACCGTGGAAAACATTTGGATCAACTGCAAGTCAATATAATGTAATTATTAAGAATGTGGGTTCTGGAATGGTCAGACTACCGATATTAGTTTCCAGGGTCTGACACTTATTAAGGATGTGATCTTGGACAGTTTGGCTACTCTTTGCCTTGGTTTTCTCATCTGCAAAATAAGAACAATAATCATAAGCAAATTTATAGGTGCTCTAATGGGTTGCATGTGTACCCCCCGAATTCATATGTTGAGGAGAGGAGATTAGGATACAGGATACACAGAGAGGGAGACCACGTGACGAGAGAGAAGAGGCCGTCTTTAAGCCAAGGAGACAAGCCTCAGGGGATACCAACACTTTAATCTCAGACTTTCAGCCTTTAAAATTGTGAGAAAACATAGTTTTATTATTTAGATCTCTCAGTTCGTGGTACTTTGTTATGGCACTCCCAGCAAACGAACACGTGGAATCTTTTGAAGACTCCATGAGACAATGCATGCCAGGTGCTTAGAATGGTGGCTAGCACAGTAAGCGTGCAATCAACTTTAGCTATTGTTGTTATGAAGGGAACCATGTTGCTAATTCTAAATAACTTTCCTAAGAACAAACTATTCCTAATGTGGGCACTACTAGGTATTAGGATTACCTTGCACATTATTTTCTTTTTCTTTTTCTTTTTTTTGAGTTGGAGCCTCACTCTGTTGCCCAGGCTGGAGTGCAGTGGCACACTCACGGTAACCCCAGAGTCGACCTGCTGGGCTCCAAGTAGCCAGAACTACAGGTGCCTCAGCCTTTCAAGTAGCCGGAACTACAGGCGCATGCTTCCATGACCAGCTAATTTCTTTATTTAGTTATTGTAGAGATGCGGTCTCGCCAAGTTGCCCAGGCTGGTCTCGAACCCGTGGGCTCAGGTAATCTCCGCCTCCCAAAGTGCTGGGATTACAGACTGAGTCACCAAGCCCAGCCACATTATCTTCTTTACATTAAACATTAATTTGTTCATTCATTCATAAAATAAACATGTATTTGAAGTTGGCAAACTTTGAGCCGGTAACTGAGTTTGGTGCTGGGAATAGAAGATGGATAGCACACAGATTGTAACGCTTCCTTGAGGAGCTTAGAGTGTCTAGAAATGGTGTGACATGCTCTTGGCATCATTAGAGAGACAGAGTGGTGGCTGGAGACTGGTAGAGGTGAACATAGAAATAAAGTAGGATGATTGTCTGTCTGCAGGGCAGGCCAGTAAAGGGCTCTCTGGACAAGCAGCCCAGCTCTTGGGGTGATGTGGGTTTTCTGGAGAAGTTCTGCGGTCACCTGGTGCTGACCTGCAACATCCAGGGAAAGATGACTCTGTCTGAGCAAAACATCCATGCTGGGCTTGAGGTTAAAAGGTTGCAAACAAAGGCCTGCTCTGCTGGTGAAATTATAGTCAGGGCACACAGATCTGGCAGGTGTGTAATCTAATGGGAAAATGTGCTGATGCCCTCTACACTGCCACGCTCTTAGCAGAGAACTGGAATCATCCCTTGTGTTCTGTAGGGAGGTGGCTTGCATCGCTAGGTCAGATTTCTTTGAAATTGCAATGTCAGTAATGAGTGTCACAATTTCTCTTTTTTTAAACCACTTTTTAAGGTGTAACTGACATATGATAAAATATACATATTTACATTGCAACATTTCATGTGCTAAACCAATAACGTACACCACAATCAAGAGAGTAAACATAGCCATTGACCCCTAAAGTCTCCTCCTGTCCCTTAGTGATCCCTTCTACCTGTCCCAACACCACTGGTCTGCTTTCTGTCACTATAAGTTAGCTGGCATTTTCCAGAGGTGTATATACACTGACTCATAAAGTATGCGCTGTTTTTCATCTGGCTTTTTTCATCCGGCATGATTATTTTGAAATGCACCCGTGTTGTTGCTGTGTATCTGTAGTTTCTTCCTTTGAAGCAATTTGTTTATCCAGTCCTGTTGATAGACATATGGGTTGTTTCTTATTTGGGCTTTTGCGAATAAGGTTGCTGTGAACATTTGTGTACAGGTTTTTGTATGGATATATGCTTTCTTTTCTCTTGGTTAATACCTAGAAGTAGAATGACTGGATCATATGGTAGGTATATGCACACCCTTTTAAGAAACTGCAAACTGTTTTCTGACATGGTTGTATCATTTTACGTTCCTACCAGAAGTGAGTGCACTCTCCAGTTCCTTTAGACCATTATCCATATGTTCAGTCTTTTCTAATTTTAGTCATTTTAATAGGTGTGTAGTGGTATATCATTGTGGTTCTAATTTGCATTTCTCTAATGACTAATGATGAAATGTTGGTTCAAATCTTTTGCTGATTTTTTAATGGGTTGTTAGTTTTCTTATTATGGTGATTGGAGGGTTTTTTATATTTTCTGAATACAAGTCCTTTATCAGACATATGTTTTGCAAATATTTTCTCACAGTCTGTGGCTTGCCTTTTTATTATCTGCACAGTGTGATTTAGAGAGCAGACTTCTTAATTTTAATGAAGTCTAATTGATTCATTTGTTCTTTTATGGCTCATGCCTTTGGTGTCATCTTTAAGAAATCTTTGCCTTACTCAAGTTTACAGTTTTTCTGTTATCTTTTCTGTCAGAAGTTGTATAGCTTTAGGTTTATCATTTAGACATGTGACGTAATGCGAATTAATACCAACCAAGTTCGCTCATAGCTACATTCAGGTCTTCTATATCCTTACTGATTTTCTCTCTAGTTGTTCTAGCAATTATTGAGAGAAGGGTTCTGAAATAGTTTCCTGTATTTGTCTATTTTTTTCCTCACTTCTAATAGTTGTTGCTTCAACTATTTTGAAGTTATAATTAGATGGCTATTGAGGAGTGTTATGGCTTATTGATGAATTGACTCCTTTATCATTATGAATGGCTTTCTTTATTCCTGGTAATAATATTTGCTCTGAAATCTACTTTGTCCTAAATTAATATAGCCACTCCAACCTTCTTTGGATTAGTGTTAGCATGGTATATATTCTTTCATTCATTTATTTTTAATCTATTTGTGTCTATGTATTTAAATTGTGTTTTATAGGCAGCATATAATTGTCTTTTTTTACAATCTAATCTGAAAATTTCAATTTTTTTTTTTAGTTGGAGTCCAGGCTGGAGTGCAGTGGCACGCTCATGGCCACCACAGCATTGACCTGCTGAACTCCAGTGATCCTTCCACCTCAGCCTTCAAAGTAGCCGGAATTATAGGCACATGCCATTGCACCCAGCTAATTTTTGGTTTATTGTAAAGATGACATCTCCCCATGTTGCCTGGGCTGGTCTCGAACACCTGAGCTCAGGTAATCCTCTCGCCTTGGCCTTCCAAAGTACTGGGATTACAGGCCAAGCCACTGAGCCTGGCCAAGAATTGCAAATTTTAATTGGGATGTTTATACCACTAACATTGAATATGGATATGCTTAGATGTAAATTTCCTATTTATTTTCTATTTGTCCTTCCATTTGTTCTATATATTTTTAAATATTTCATTTATCTTCATTGTTGGCTTACTAGCTCTAACTCCTTGTTTTATATTTGGGTGGTTCCTATAGGATTTTTACTATGGATCATTGACTTATCCTAGTTGACCTTCGAGTGATATTACATATGATATAAGACCAAACAATAATGTATTCCATTGTTCCCTGCTGGCCTTTGTGCTATTATTATCATGTAGTTTACTTTTATATATATTATAAACCCCACAGTACATTGCTATTAAATTTGTTCGCACATTAAATATTAGGAAAAAGCAAATATGTAGTCATTGTCATCATTTCTGATGCTCTTCATTTCTTTGTGTAGATCCTGCTTTTCATGTGGCATCATTTTCCTTCTAACTGAAAAATTTCCTTTAACATTTTCTATAGTATGGGTGTGCTGGGGGTGATGAATTCTTACAGCTTTTGTTTGCCTAAAAAACCTTTATTTTGCTTTCACTTTTGAAGGATATTTTTACTGGGTATAGAATTCTAGGTTAGATTTTTTTTCCCTGTTTTGCCAATGCCTTCTTTTATATTGCCTCCATCAATAAATCAGCTGTCATCCTTAACTATATGCCTTTGTATGTATGTCTTTTTTCTCTGGATGATTTTAAAATTTTCTTTATCACTGGTTTTAGCAGTTTTCGTTTGATTTGACTTAGTGCTTTATGCCTATGAGTTCATTGAACTTTTTGGCACTCTGGGTTTGTTATCTTCATAAATTTTGGAAAATTGCTGGACATTATTTCAATTTTTTTTCTTCTCTGCTATGCTTCAGGGACTTCAGTGCCGTGTTACAGTGTTCAAAATTGTCTCAATGCTCACTGATGCACTTTTCATTTTTTAAAACAGTTTTTTATGTGTTTGTGTAGATAGTTTCTGCTGCTATGTTTTCAAGTGCACTGATCTTTTCTTCTGCAATGTCCAATCTGCCATTAATCCCGTTAAGTATATTTTCATTGCAGACAATTTAGTTTTGATAGCCAGAAGTTGGATTTGGTCATTTTATACTTCTATGTCTCTACTTAACTTTTTGAACATATAAAATAAATTTCTAATAATTACTGTTTTAATGCCTGTCATTGCTAATTCTAATTCCTGTGTCAGTTTGGGGTCAATTTCAGTTGAATAATTTTTCTCTTCAATATGAGTCATATTTTCCTGCCTTTTTGGATGTCTGGTAATTTTTTATTGGATAGAAGATATTGTGGATTTTGCCTTTGGGGACACTGGATAGTTTTGAATTGTTATAAGTATTCTTGAACTTTGTTCTGGGTCATAATTAAATTACTTGCAAATAGTTTGGTCCTTCAAGTCTTGCATTTAAAATTTTTAGGTAAGACAAGAGCAGAGCTAATTATCATCCACTACTGAGAGAAGATCCTTCTGAATACTCTACCCAATTCTCAGTGCCTGGCTGGTGGGAACGGGCACTATTTCTGGCTCTATGAGCATTATGTACTATTCCTTCTTATCCCATTAGGTAAATAAGTGTGGTTCATTCCCTATCTTTGGGTTGTTTTCCTCACATACATGCACTGGTCAGTACTTAGCTAAACACTGAATAACTTTCTGTAGATCTCTGGGATCTCTCTCTCTCTCTCTCTCTCTCTCTCTTTCTCTCTCAGTGTAGCTTTCTAATATTCAGGTCTTCAAACTCTAGTCACCTTCTTCTACCTAGACTGTATGATTTGTCTTCTCAACCAAAAGAGTCTACTCCTATGGGTCTCCTCCTTTCAATGCTGTGGCCTGGGAACTCTTGCAGCAAACTCAAGTAATGATAGGGCTTACATCATTTGCTTCCCATATCTCAGCAATCACTGTCCTTCATGACTGATGTCCAGTGTCTTGAAAATCAGTGCATCGTGTATTTGATTTACATAAAGTACAATGTCTTTTATAACCTAGCTTTAGAAGTCATACTTCATCATTTCTATCATATCCTACTGGTTAGGGAGGGTAGTCCTCTCCAGTGTGTGTGGCAAGGGTGGAGGTAAGAAGAGATTACATAAAGGCATAACTATCTAAAGGCAGCAACCCCTGGAGGCTGGCCACCACCAATAGAGGCTGCAAATATACCAACTTGGAGCATGAGAATTAGATTGGGCAGGCAAGACGAAGCCAGATAATAGTGCATAGGAAAGAGTTGATAGCCATCAAAAAGAATTGGGACACAAACAATTCCTCTCTATTTTCTGTATTCCATAAACACCTCTGTCTCAATTGATCTCTCTTCACACTGTTTCACTATTATTTCTGTGCTAGTCTCCTGTATAACTTGAGAATTTCTGGAAGGCAGAACCTATCTCTTATTCATACTGGGTCCCCCAAGCTTCTAGTATCATGCCTGGATTACCTGTAGGAACTCAGGCATAATTTCTTAAATTGAATCAAATTAAATTATCTGGAACAATAAGTTTATCTATCACATGTCACTAAATGTTGAGATGTATTAAACTGTAGTGGCATACTAAAAATAATGGGGCTAGTTCACAATTGCTAAATGTAGAATCAACCTAAATGCCCATTAACCAATCAGTAGATAATGAAAATGTGGTACATATACACTACGGATTACCATTCAGTCATCAAAAAGAAAAAGAAAAAAATAATGTATTTTGCAGCAACTTGGATGGAACTGGAGAGCATCATCCTAAGTGGACTAACGCAGGAACAGACAATAAAACACAGCATGTTCTCACTTTTAAGTGAGAGCCAAACTACGGATCCGCAAATGCATCGAGACTGATATAATGGACATTGGAAACTCAGAAGGGCGAGGGTGGGAAGGGGCAGAAGGATGAAAAATCACCTATCAGGTACATTGTGCACAGGTGAAGGTTGTGGCTACACTGAAGTCCAGACTTCTTTGCCACTCTATAATGCATCCGCATAATCAGAAACTATTTGTACCCTAAAGTTATTGAAATAAAGAAAAAAAGTATTATTTACAGTCAAAAATTTTTTAAAAATAATAAAACAGTGGTGCTTTAGGAAGGTTGACTAGAACCACGGGTTAGGTTAAGAAGGCTTATATTCTAAGATTGAGACTTGGCAATTCAGGCATAAAATGGAATACAGGGGAGTATGAAGTGGGAAGAAAGTAGAATTCCAGTATCATAAGAAGAAAATGCTTAATAGGACTTAGTGACAACTGGACCTAAAAGGAAAGAAGGGCCTAGATGACTCCGTGGATTTCAAGCAAAGGAGACCTAAAACTTGTGGTGTCACCAACCAATTAAGACAGTGCTCAGACTGGATGCATCACTCCCCTTCCAAAGTTGGTCTTCTCCCTTTATTTCCTGTCCTACTGGCCTCAGCTAGAAATCTTGGAATTGCTCTGGACTTTTCTTCTTTCTTATCTGTGAATCAGTTGGTGGCCCTTGCGTCTTGGGTTTCCCAAGGAGGTAACTCCGATGGAGTTTAGTGTGCAGCACACTTAATAGGGCGTGCTCCTGGGGGCAGTCCTGGGAGGGTGTTGAGGCCGGAGTAGACAGAGGGAGACGTGGAGCTCATGCAGACACAATGTCAGCCCTAGGTGGTTCCACGAGGAGCACTGGAGCTAGGTTGCCCTTCAGAGTGGCCTGGAATTGGGCCAAGTTGACAAAGGCTTCATGCTCTCATATCACTGCAACTGGGCTTTGGAATGAGAAGTGACCTCAGGCAAGCAGCCCTTTGCAATTCAGGCAGTTCCTGATGGAACTGATAACTGAAGACTGTCTGCTCACAGAAGTTCCAGTAACTAGGGCAACAAGTCCTTCATGGATAGGTATTTGGGTGGCGCATTACACTGTGCACATCACGACTTTCCTCAAGTCTTCATCTTAGCCTCTCCCCCAGGGTTCTCTTTTTCCTGAATTGCTGCAACACAGTCTTGACTTGTCTCTCAGCTTGCTGTTGTCACCATTCTTTAATCAATTTTCCCACACTGCTGCTGTGACAATCTAGACCTCAACCCCAGCTACACCGTGACCCTGACAAACTTCTTGGAGTTGATACTGGACTGTCACACGTCTTCTGTTTCTCTCTCTGGCTTTTTTTTCCAACTCCTCCTTCTCTGTCTTTCTAGACTCACCTCCATTACAAAACCATGACTCTCCTAGTCTAGGTAAGTGGCATTTCAGCATGTTATTATAGCCCCTGTTATGTGCCCTTTGGTAGCATTTATTACACAATGCTCCAAATGTCTATTACCAGAGATTCATCTCATCAAGAGTACAGGCAGAAGGTTTTCTGTCTTTAACCCAGCACCTAATACACAGTCAGCTGTGTGATACAGCCAACTGTGTTCTTGAACACACAGTCTGGCATGCAGGGTCTTTCAAATGCTTGGACAGTAATTGAGTTAGTCAAACAATAGTTTTAAAATAAAAAACATATTTATATTTAAAATAAAATAACGGTTTAAAAATAGTCACCCAATTTTATTCCTCTGATCACCAACCATTCTCTTTTGGGCATCAAGAACAGAGATTGCAGAAGTAGGACTCAGTCTTGAAAGAGGCTTACTAGTGGGCTAGGTGGCTCAGCCTGTAATCCCGTGCCTTGGGAGGCGGAGGTGAATGGATTGCCTGAGCCCGCGGGTTCGAGACCTGCCTAGGCAACTTGGTGAGACTTCATCTCTACAATAAATCAAAAAATTAGCGGGGCGTGGTAGCACACGCCTGTAGTTCCAGCTACTTGGAAGGCTGAGGCGGAAGGATCACCATAGCCCAGCAGGTCGAGGCTGCAGTGGCTGGGAGCGGCCACTGCACTCCAGTCTGGGCGACAGAGTGAGACTCCAACTCAAAAAAAAAAAAAAAAAGGTAGAGGCTTACTTAAGACTAGCTCTGAACTTCCCTAGAAAAATATCGCAGTCTACAAAGTTTAGCCAAGGAGCTACTTGAGCTCATCATTGATCCTCTCTGTGGCTGCTGATTAAGGCACGTAGGGAAGAAAGTTGTTGGCTGTTCTGATTTGCCTTCTGCTCTCTTCCTGTCCTACCCTATGGAGTAAATAAACCTCAGGGACAGAAGTGGGAAGGGGATGTGTATCATTCCCAGGGGAAGAAAGAGCTGTGTGGGTGTCATCTTCAGCCACTGGTTTCTGGGTTCCAGGTTTCTACACTGTGTGAGAAGAGATGACAGTGCTTGGAGGGTCCTCCCTGCTCCCACTCCAGCCCAGTATTGTCCAGACTCCATCACTTCTCTGAAGTGAGAGAAAATCTAGCAGCAAGATATGGAGATTCCTCCAAGCCGCTCAATGTTGTTGTTGACAGACATTTAGTGCCCTCCTCACTTACAAATCACTGGGTTCTAGATGAGGTAATTACTGTTCATTAGAGGTAATCCTGCCCACATGGAGCTTTCTAGCTTTCCTAAGAGACCTATATGTAGGAGTTTAGAGATGGTTGTGTGGATGACAACAATCTTGCAAAACACTCCCCCACTGAATTCATTCATATCTGTTTAGAATTACTTCTAAAAAAACCCTTAAACAAAATCCCATACTGCTTTCAATACCATTGGCTTTTTGGAAGTCACAAAGACTCTTTGGGTAACTTTAAATAATTTATTTTACAAGGCTATCCCCCTGTCCTGGGAGGTTTTCATGTTGAATTCTATTAACAGCTTTTGTCTCCTGTTATAATGCATATATTAACAATTAAAAGCCATTTAAAATAATTGATTCAATTCACTAAAGCCAACAAATTAATTAACTGATGCATAATTAATCAGAGCAGCAAGGCATCTATTCTTCGGGGACCAGATAGGAAAGCTGTGATTTGTGTGTTCATGAATAGAGTAGATACAGTCAGCTGTGTTCTTGAACCAGATACTGATACAATTGGGGTCATAATTTAAGGGTTGAAGCCTGTCAGCTCACAGAAGGAACTTTTGGCCTTGGCTGCTCTGTTCAACACGAGGAAGTGTTGCACAATTGTATTAGTCAACTTGGGCTGCCATAACAAAGTATCTTGATTAAATGACAGATATGTATTTCTCACAGTTCTGAAGGCTGGAAAGTTCAATATCAAAGTTCCTGCAGTATTGGTTCCCTCTGGGGGCTTTCTTTCTGGATTGCAGATGGCCTCCTTCTTGCATTGCCCTCACTGGGCAGAGAAAGAGAGAGCCCTGGTCTCACTAACTCTTTTTATAAGGACACTAATTCCATCATGGCCCCCCCTCTTTACTCCATCTAACCTTAATTACTTCCCAAATATCTCATCTCCAAATACTAACATACTAACAAATTTGCGGTTTGGGAGACATTCAGTTCATAGTAATTATGCTCTGGCCAATTCTTAAGATAGACACAGAACTATTGGATGTCAGAGCTGAAAGATTCTTAGAGACTATCTTTGTTCAATGCTCAAAACATACAGGTTGAGTATCTCTTATATGAAATGCTTAAGACCAAAAGCATTTTGGATTATTTTTGAATTTTGGAATATTTACATATACATAATGAAATATGTTGAGGTTGGGGCCCAAGCCTAAACATGAAATTCACTTATGTTTCTTATATACTATATATATATATATGGCATGAAGATAATTTTATATAATCTTTTTAATAATTTTGTTTATGGAATAAAGTTTGGGTATGAGGTCAGATGCAGAATTTTTTACCTGTGGTGTCATGTGGGCATTTAAAAAATTCTGGATTTTGGAGCATTTTGGATTTTGGGGATTTTCAGATGAGGGATGCTCAAACTGTGGTCTGAATAGGGTGCCTGTCTGCAATTTATTTCTGATTCATGATGAGATGAGTTCAGAAGTTGAAAGCAAACATTTAGAAGCCTTGATAGCAATTGAACAGAGTCACTTTATGTCTGCTGAATCTAATATTTTAAAATTTGGAGTACAAATATATACATTTCTTTTTTTATATAAAGATGTGGGGTACAATTCAGGGTTGGGTACATAAACATTGATTATGCAGGTACCCTTGTTGATGGGGCTTATATTTTATGACTTTTTTCATTAAAATTGCCTCACAACTCATTTTTATTATATTTAAAATAAGCATCAATATGCAATGAATTATAAATTGTGAAAAACAAAGCAAAGCCCAACCAAGGGGGTCTTTTACCCCAAATATTTCTAGAAGTACTGCCTTGGATCATTCCAGAAATCTTTAAGCCCAAACCTTGCAAAATACTACGTTAGCCTGAATATGTTCTTAGGGGAGATAACACAAGCTCTAATATCCCTTTGCAGCTGTGTTAGAAAAGGGGACTTGGGATGCCTTGTATCTGCCTCTGGAGGTGCTGCTGTACACTGCAGAGTTCAATGCTATCTAGAGAATAAGATGAACAAAGTTGTATCAAAGCCATGTAAGCTGTAAATAACATAGCTGCATTTATACTCATTTTGAACATGTGCCCACTGAGAGGGTCACGAGTTAACTGTGAAAAGCCACATTATTCTACAATCACCAGCCACAGCTGTGCATTAGAGTACATTAGAGTATACTACAGTGAATTGCATTAATGTCCTAACTCAGATAACAAGAGTGGCAGGGACTGAGGATCTACACTTTGCAGGAAAACAACAGACAAGAAACCTAAGAGTCGTTATTAGGGTTAGTGGGATGTGGATGAGCAGGTTAGGACAGAGGTGGTTAGCCAAATCCAGTACTTTACTAATAAAAACGGAGTGAGTACGGCTATTGTTCTGACTTGAAGTAGAATAGACACTTGTTGGGGCCTGACTTGAAGATGCCCTTGGGTTGGGGTAACGATAATACTGTCTACCAAGTTTGCATGAAGACTCTTTATGCTGTAGGAGTTGTAATAGCTTTTGTAGCTCCTTGGATGGGATTTAAGGTAGACCTTTCTTGGCAATTTATATTTGATCATATATGTACGTATAGGCCATCTGGGATGACTCCTCACAGATCCATATATTGTCTCTCCTTCCTTGACCTCTTACAACATACAAGAGCCTTAACTTGGGGATAAGAAGGGCTCTAACTTGAACTTTTGTGCATGAGTGATCTTTGAAATTTGATCTCAAGATTCTAAAAAGTGAAACTGCTATTCTGAAAGTAAAGATTACTTATTGCAAAACAGCTGCCATATTGCCTTATCATAATAGAAGAGAAAAATCATTCTCTTGAGATTGTATATGGGATCCATTTAATTATATGTTTGGGGGGTAAATCTAATATACCAAATCAGGAATATTATATTTCCGAAAACCAAGTAAGCTGATTGATTTAACATGCCTGATACTTTTAAACTCACCCAAATAGCAATGCAGAATATCGATAGTGGAGAAAATCAGACAAATCTAGGTTCAAATCCTAACTTCACCACTTTCTAGCTGTAGAATCTTGGATACTTTATTTGACTTCTCTGAGTCTCGGTTTCCAAATCTGCAAAGTGGAGATAATAATACCTATCCTGAAAGGTTAATGAAGGGCTAATGTTTATAAAATACTTCTTATGTATTGGTCCTTGTGCTAAGTATTTACATATGTTTTTTCACTTACCCTCACAGAAAACCTTTAAAGTTAAATGCTAAGTTATATGATAACCTGAAACCCAGGTTCAAACACTCAACACTTACAGCTTTAGAAACAAAGTATATATGACTGGGCTCGGTGGCTCAGTCTGTAATCCCAGCACTTTGGGAGGCTGAAGCAAGTGGATTGCCTGAGTCCACAAGTTCAAGACCAGCCTGAGCAACTTGGCAAGACCGCGTCTCTACAATGAATAAAAAATTACCTGGGCAAATAGCATAGGCCTGTAGTTCTGGCTACTTGGAAGGCTGAGGCAGAAGGATTGCTGGAGCCCAGCAGGCTGACGCTGGGGTGGCCATGAGCGTACCGCTGCACTACAACCTGGGCAATGGAGTGAGACTCCAACTGCAAAAAAAAAATAAAAAAGAAACAAAGAATATAAAGAATTTCGCATAGGGCCTGGCATGTAGTAGGTTCTTAATGAAGCAAGTCATTAGTCTATCATTATTACTGCTACTATTTTGCAATAATTGTAGACAAAAACAACTTGGGAAGTGGAAATGCAAGCACTTGGCCTTTGTCCTGACTGTCCACTCTGCTGGAAGAATTTGTGGCTAGCCTGCTTTAAGGGTGTGGGGAGGTGACCATGTTCCTCAGTCCCCAGCCCTCGCCCCAGGCATGAGTCAAAACAAGTCTTAGGCGGATGAAGGATATATGACCTCCCAAATATCTCTCCTAAGGCCTAGATATTGCCGAAAACTCATTTCACAGGAGCTATGCCGCTCATTCCGTCGGGATAGCAAGAAAGCTCAAATATGCAAATACCAGGAAAGGATACACAAAAATGTGAATACATTTCAGGCAAACAGTATAAAATGATGTGAGACCTTCACAGCTGTGACAGAGGAGACCTTAAAATGTAGAAAAACAGTGGTAACCTGGCACAGGTCGAAAAGAGATACTATTGAATGGAAAAAGGGACTGGAAACAACTTGGGGGCATTGTCTCAGTTTTACACCTGGCTAGCATCACTTGTCCCCATCTATTATGCAGATGGACTACATATCCTGAGCAGAGGGAATAAGTTTCTGGAAGAAGTGTGCCACACCTCAGTGGACCTCAGTGGGAGCTCTGCCTGCCACCGGTCCAGCCATGCTCTCTTCTTGCTCTGGGGCCTGGGTTCATGTGTGGTCATGCCCCTTTTCTCACAGCTTCCTCTGTAACTTTTTGCTGCATGTGGTGTAATGGTGATTAAAGGTAGGCTGCTGGGTTCTAATTCCAGCTCCCCACTCTCCAACTGCCTGACTTTGGGCAAGTTCTTAGTCTCCATGAGCAAGAAGGCTATGGAGGTGTGGGAGGATTAGAGGTGATTTTGGCCTCGTGCCCCCTTGTGCGCCCAGCATGTGGTGAGCAACTCATCAGTAGTCTTCCCTCCAAGGCCTCCCAGCCTCCAGGCCACTAGACAAATCTGAAAGAAGGTGTCTGAGAGTTGACATGGGGACAAATAAAAGCAGGAACCAGAACCCCTTTTTATCCCCTGTTCCCACCATCTCCCCCACTTGCTCTCCTGGCCAGGAGATCCAGAGGTGCCCTGATGAGGCTGAGAGAGATTCGGAGACAAGAACTCGGCCCTAGAGTAGTGCCATGCCGTGGAAACCTTTCAAAGAAAGCCCTGGATACCATTACTGCCCTTCCCTGCCTCCTCTCCATCCTGGTGGCCCTTGAATCAGTGGCCTTGTGGGTGGTTGCAACGGGTGACCAGGGCTGTGACTCACAGGAAACAGCCAGTACAGTGAGGGCAGCATTCTGAACTCTGCGTATTCTTCCCAAGAGTCGTGATCATGGTCACTCTTCTCTGCCTTCTAGCCCTTCCCATCATCCCTCCTTGTCTTCTTGCAGGGACCATAGCATTGACCACTGCCCATGTGGGAAACGGTTACTCATTTATAGAAATGATACAGTTTCAATGTTTGCTTTCTGCTTAACACAGATTCAGACTAGTAACTCATCTCTTTTACATGAATAAGATTTTTTAAAGACACAAACCACCCAAGGCAGGAGGAAAGAGTTCCCGTTACTATACATTCTCTGTGACCCCAGGGGAGTCCCTTCTGCTCACCACTCTGTGTCGCTGTTTCCTCTGCGGTAGAACGAGGGCCATGGAGGAAATAACCTTTCCAGGGTCCTTCCATCCTGACTCTCCCTGGTGTTGGTCAGGACTGCAGTATCCAGTAAATTTTATTTCCTGAGTCTCAGTTTGCTTACCTGAACACCGAACTGTCACTGCCTTATGACAATTTGCCTAATAGGAATGTTATTGACCTTAACGTTCTCTTTCCAGCTCTCTAAGCATCCTCTCACCATTCCCCTGCCACCCCTCAAGAAAAAAGGAAAATGAGAGCTTTAACTAGTTTCTGGTGCTGAGCATAGGCTGCAACTCCGATGACAAAACCAGTATAAGGTAATTCAGTAAATATACTTTTAAGTGCAGTCAATGAAAAATATTCAGAAAAGTAAGTGGGAGCATCGCATGTCAGCAAATTTCTGCTGTGCATGTACCACATGCTGAACTTCCCTGGAGAAATTAAGCTCACATTCTCGCTCTGAAGGAATTTACAGTATATCATGGGGAGAGGAATATAGGAAAGTTGGAGGGGGGTAGGTGCCACAAAAGAGATGCAAATTAAGTACAGTATTAGTTCAAAGGAGAGAAAGTTACTGGTGACCTGGAAATCAGGCCATCCTTGTTCCTTAAATACTTGTAGTGGCAATGGTTTTGTGGAAAAGAAATCATAGGAGTCTAGCTGTGAGGGAAGGTAGGATGTGGATTAGGAAGGTGGGGCAGGGGTATGGAGGGAGGGGAAGGAAGGGAACATTTCAGAGCAAAGGCATGGCGGGATAAGGGGAAAGTCCAGGCAGGATCCATGGGAGTGCACGGCGCCATTAGATTGGCCTGGTTCTGAGCAATGGGGTTATAGATGCTGGCTGAGATCTTAGACAGCCTTGAACTCAAAGGTAAATCATGCGTGCCCCATGCTTAAATCATTAGAAAACATGGACAGTTTTGCAGCAGAGAAAGATATGTAGGAATAGAATGAAGGGGAAGGCAGGGGAAGGAGCTCTGTGAGGAGCATATGGTACTCATCTAAATTAGAGAGGATGGTGGCATAGACTAAGGTCCCGCTGGTGAAAGGGAGAGAAAGGGGTTGCAGTAGCCGGGTCACATATCTCCCAGGTTGCCCAGGACAGCCCGGCTTGTGCCTTGCTCTGGTCTAATAATGAATAATGCTCTCTTTACAAATGCACCAGCTTGGACAATAAACTATAAGATGACCCTGGTTAAAGGTGATGCTGAGTTGATAAGTGCAAGGATGAACAGAACAAGAAACTGGTGTTGGAGGGAAAATTCTAGCTGTGGATATGCTGGGCTTGAGGCAGTGTTTGGACATCTAAGTAGAAAAAGGTAACAAAACTAATAACAGCCCATATGTCCTGAGTGGCTTACTCTGTGCCAAGCAGAGTATTGACTCACTTATTCTTCACTATAGCTTTACGAGATAGATGCTTTTATTATCTCCACTGTGTAGATGATAAAACCGGGCAGATAGTGCCATGTGGTCCGCAAACAGCTGAAAATCCAGCCTTGGCCTGGGGTGAGAATTCAGAATAGAGACAAGGGTTGGGGAATTACCCACTAAGAAGAGGTGGCCAACGCCAAAAGGTTTGGATGGGAGGCCAAAAGAGCAGACCAAGCAAATGAAGGCCAGGAATGAACGTGGAAACAGCAGGAGGAAGAAGAGTCCAGGAGGCCCAGAAGGAGTGTTTGGGCAGAGGTGGAGAAACCAAAACAGCAGTGTCAGTGTCGTGAGGACCTCACAGAAGGAAAGCAAGTGACTCTCGCCAAACTTACGCAGGGGATATGCGTTGTGCATTCTGGGTGTGATGAGTTGAAACCTGAGCAGTTTTGTTATACTGTGCTGTGAGAACTTGTTTTGTGAACTGCAGGATAGTGGGATGCAGTTGGCTATAAAGTTCCTTTTTCTCTTGTTGTCAGATACGACAAGTTACCATGCTGAAACGGCTGGCATTTCAGAGTGTAGAGTAGGTTAGAATTCAGTTTCAATTTATATTCTTCCTCCATCTTCACCACCTTCCTCCCTGAAGAATTTGGTCCTTTTATGCTGAACCTGTCTTTTGATTCAGGAGAGAAATCAAGGGTTTCTCAATCTTGACATTATTGACATTCGGGGCTGAAAAATTGTTTGTTGTAGAGGCCTGTCTGGTGCATAGTGTGGGATGTTCAGCAGCTTCCCTTGCCTCTACCCACTAGGTGCCAGGAGCAGCCCTCCTCCCCCAGCTGTGACAAGCAAAAATGGCTCCAGATGTTGCCTTATGTCCCCTGGGAACAAAGTCTCCCCCATTTGAGAACCACTTTGATAAGCTCATCTATATGAAGATGCTAGTGGCTTAATAGTTCTTCAATGAATATTTCCATTTTGCAGGTGGAACTAAGGAGAAGCCATGCAGGCATGCAGAAATGTCACTTTCTCGATTTTTCTGCAACCCGATGAATCTTTAAGTTTCCTGGTGGCAGAAAAACAATGCATGTAATAGATAGACTTGGGCATCGTCAGGAGTGAATTTGATTTGCTCAGTTCAGGGTCTCTCCCTCAGTCCCGGGACATTTGCAGTGTTATGACATCTGCTAGGAGGGGGCATCAGTCTGGGCTTCTGTTTGTTACCTCCTCCCCTACAGCTAGAAGGAGAGGCAGCCAGTGTCTGCTTCTCTTGTTTCGCCTTCGCCTCCTTGTTCTCCCTCTCCCCAAGTTTGGAGGAGGGAGAGGGAAAGAGAAGGCTCTTGAGCTTAAAAGCCAAGAATTCACTGTCTTTGTTCTCTGGTTCTGCAATGGCAACTTCCGCCTAAGACAGTGATGAATCATTGCTAAAGGCCCCAGGGCCCAGTGGAGAAATTGACTGGAAAGAGAACACATGGCTTAATATCCTCCTGCCCTCCTCACTTGGCAGTCCTCTGTCTGCAGGTACCACTGCTCTGGGGATACAGAGCAGCATTTTCCAGGCACGGTCTCCGTAAACCACATGACACTGCAGAGGAGGACTTCATCTATCTAATTCCACCAGGCTCTTAGGCGGATAAATACAGGCCATAGGTATAGAACTTTCAGAAATCCATTCTCATCATCACTCATCCAAACTACATTAGAATACACATTATAAAGCAGCATCTTCTCCAGCTCTCTATAGACCCGTGAATTACAATGGGAACTCTGGAAAGGTGTCAATATGAAGAACGGAAGTTGCTAAAAGTGTGCATTTGACCTATAGAGAACAATAATCCCCTTTATATCAGGGACACAATGAGACACAGTGGAAAATAGCACGGCCTTTCCACACCTATATTGAAGAATAAACAGCATCGAGCATTCATTCAGCACTGAAGAGTCTGGAGACCTCATATGGTCTTATAATGACCCAGATAAAGATCTTTCTTTAACCCTCAGACACCTCCTGCCCTATCCTTCCCCGAAATGAGGAACTTCCAGCTTCACTGGAGAAGAAGCAGTGGTCAGGACAGATCTCACACACTCTCGTGTGCCTCCCTCCTGTCATCTGGAGGAACTGTCCAGGCGCCCAGCAAGGCCGACCCATCCATTCCTCCCTAGACCCCATCCCTTCTCCTCACGATTCCTTCCTGTAATTAATAATCCTGGTAGTCAACTCTCTCTTTCCTATCTTGTCCAACTCTGCCTTTCTATTGTTTTTTCCTCATCAGAAGAGTGAATTTGGTTCTTCCTGCCATATCACAGGGGGAAAACCCCTTTGTGGACTTCACTTTCCCGTTGCTACCACCTGCTGCCTCTTCCTCCTATTACGGCAAAATTCAACACAGTTGCCTTTACTCGTGATCTCCCTCTTTTCCTTAACTTGTGCCAGGAGCCCCCAGTTGCTACATCTAATTGTCAGCATACACTGCTCAACCTTATCCCCGTCCCCCCCTCCTTCTTGTTGCTTTCTCCACTTGGAATCCAGAGCCCCACAATCTCTTCTCATCCTCCCATTCCTTCTCAGTCTCCTTTGCTGTTTCCTTTCCTCTCCCACCTCCAGATAGTGCCATTTTTGTTCTTGTCCCTATCTTGGAGAGCTCAGCTATTGAATGACTCTAAATGCTCCTATGTTCTGATGATGCCCTGAGTTTACCTCTCTAGCCTGGATCACTCCCTGGACTTCAGACTTATGTGCACATCTGCCTACTGGAATCTCCATCTTGATGCCCACAGACATCTGAAGTGGAAAATGTCCAAAACTGAGCTCCTTATCTCCCTCTCAACCGCACCACCCCAAGCGGGTTCCCCCCCCCACCCCAGTTTCTCATTAGAGTAAATGGCCATTCTGTCCTGCTGCTTGATCAGGCCGAACACCAAGGGGTAATTCTTGACTCTTTCTCTCATATCTATCTATGATCTTTCAGCAATTTCTATGTCTTACCTTCAGAATTTATCTAAAATCTGAGCCCGTCTCACTTTTCCCACCACCACCCCAGTGAGCCCACCATCCTGCTACTGACATTGCCCCAGTCTTGTCTCAGTACACGAGGCTCCATTCAGACTCACCTTATAACAGCGACTCTCACACATTTGGGCTCAGAACAATTTATTTCTTTAGAAGTGATTGAAGACCCCCAAAACTCTTGCTTAGGTGGGTTATATCTAATGATATTACCGCATTAGAAATAAAGTAGAAGTTTAAAAATAAGTAATTCAAAATCCAAGAGAATCGGTCCAAAACCTCCTTTCCCTGATAAAAGACTTTGGCAAAGTCTCAGGGTACAAAATAAATGTGCAAAAGACAGTCACATTCTTATATACCAACAACAAACAGGCAGAGAACCAAATGCAAAGCACAATTCTATTCACAATAGCCACAAAAAGAAATGAAATACTTGGCATCTTCCTAACCAGAGAAGTCAAAGTCCTTTACAATGAAAACTATAAAACACTGCTCAAAGAAATCCAAGAAGACACAAACAAATGGAAAAATATGCCATGCTCATGGATTGGAAGAATCAACATTGCCAAGATGTCCATCCTACCCAAGGCAATCTACAGATTTAACACAATACCCATTAAATTACCAGCAGCATTCTTCTCGGACCTGGAAATGACAATACAGGAATTCATAAGGAAACATAAATGATCACGAATAGCCAAAACAATTCTCAGGGAAAAAAAAAAAAAAAGCAGGAAGCATCACACTCCCAGACTTTAAGTTTTATTATAAAGCTACTATAATCAAATCAGCCTGGTATTTGTACAGGAGCAGGCATATAGACCAAAGGAACAGGAGAGACATCCCAGAAGCAAAACCTCAATTTCTCAACAAACTCATCTTCGACAAAGCCTCCACCATCAAGCAATGGGGAGAAGAGAACCTATTCAGCAAATGGTGCTGGGAAAACTGGCTGACCACATACAGAAGATTAAAACAAGACCCCTACCTATCGCCATACACCAAAATAATTCTAAATGGATCAAAGACCTAAATGTAAAACCTCAAACTATAAGAACCTTAGAAAACACAGGAGACACCCTTATGGAAATTGGAACTGGCAACCAATTCCTTATCAAAACCCCAAGTGCCCATGCCATAAGAGATAAGATAGACAAGTGGGACCTCATCAAACTGACAAGTTTCTGCAAAGTCAAAGAAACCATCAAGAGAGCAAGGAGACAGCCCACAGACTGGGAAAAAATATTTGTCAACTGTGTATCTGACAAAGGCCTAACATTTAGGATCTATGAGAAACTCAAATGTGCCGGAAAGAAAAAAAACAAACAGCCCCATTACAAACTGGGCAAAAGATATGAATAGACACTTCTCAAACTAAGACATGTAAGCAGCCAATAGACACATGAAAAAATGCTTAGCCTAGGACCTTGAACCATTGTAATACTATAAGAAAAGGATTGGAAGTAGTGGGAAACTGTCAGGGGAAGGGAGTGGAATTGGCAGTTGAGGGAAACTGCTAGGGGATAAAGGAGCACACCTCATCAACAAGAGTACCTGCATAATCAACATTTGTATACCTAACCCTGAATTGTATCCCACATCTTTTTTTTTTTTTTGAGTTGGAGTCTCACTCAGTCGCCCAGACTGGAGTGCAGTGACCTCTCCCGGCCACCGCAGCCTCGTCCTGCTGGGCTCTGGCGATCCTTCCGCCTCAGCCTTCCAAGTAGCTGGAACTATAGGCGCGCACTACCACGCCCGGCTAATTTTTTTGATTTATTGTAGAGATGAGGTCTCGCCAAGTTGCCCAGGCAGGTCTCGAACCCACGGGCTCAGGCAATCTACTCACCTCAGCCTCCCAAGGCGCAGGATTATAGGCTGAGCCACCGAGCCTGGCCAGTACTCCACATCTTTATAATAACAATTTTTTAAAAAGCTTAGCTTTACTAGTCATCAAAGAAATGCAAATTAAAACCACAGTGAGATACTACCTAACTCTAGTCAGAATGACCATCATCAATAACTCAAAAACAACAGATGCTGGAGAGGAAGTCGCAAAAAGGGAACACTTCTACACTGTCGGTGGGAGTGTAAACTAGTACAGACTCTGTGGAAAACAGTTTGGTGATTCCTAAAAGATCTAAAAATCGATCTCCCATACAACCTCGCAATCCCCCTACTGGGAATATACCTGGAGGAACTCAAATCACTCTATGAAAACAATACCTGAACACTCATGTTTATTGTACCATTACTCACAATAGCAAAAACATGGAACCAACCATGCTGCCCATTGAAATAGGACGATATTTAAAAAATGTGGTACATATACACGAAGGAATATTACACAGCCATAAATAAGGACAAAATTATGAAATTCACGGCAACTTGCATGGATTTAGAGATTATAATACTGAGTGATCTATCACAGAAACAAAGAACCAAGTATCACATATTCTCACTCATAAGTGGACCTTGAACAACTGTTGTAATACTATAAAAAAGGGATTGGCACTAGTGGGAAACTGCTGGGTGGGGGGTCACACCTCATCAACAAGGGTACCTACATAATGAACATTTGTATACCTAACCCTGAATTGTATCCCACATACTTAAAATAAAACTTAAAAAATATATATATGTCCATCCTACCAAAGGCAATCTACAGATTCAGCACAATACCTGTTAAATTACCAACATCATTCTTCTCAGACCTGGAAACGACAATACAGAAATTTACATGGAAACATGAACGACCACGAATAGCCAAAACAATCCTTAGCAAAAGAAACAAAGCAAGAGGTATCACATTTCTAGACTTTCAACCTTACTATAAGGCTACAATAATCAAAACAGTCTAGTATTGGTACAAGAATAGGCACATGCACTAATCGTCAAAGGAATGCAAAATGAAACCACACTGAGATACCACCTAACTCCTGTTAGGATGGCCATGATCGATAACTCAAAGAACAATAGATGCTGGAGAGGATGCAGGGAAAAGAAAACACTTCTACACTGTTGGTATTGGGAATGTAAACTAGTAAAATAGTTTGGGGATTCCTAAAAGATCTAAAAATCAACCTTCCATTCGACCCTGAGATCCCCCTTCTAGGAATACACCTGGAGGAACTCAAATCACTCTGTGAAAAAGATACCTGCACATGCATGTTTATGTAGCACTATTCACTATAGCAAAAACATGAAACCAACCATGCTGCCCATCGAAACTAGACTGCATAATAAAAAATATGGTACATATACATGATAGAATATAATGCAGCCATAAAAAGGACAAACACACGGACTTTTCAGCAACTTGGATGGATATAGAATCTATAATGCTCAGTGTTCTATCACAGAAACAAAGAATAGAGTACCATATCTTCTCATTCATAAGCAGACCCTGAACATTTACCATAATACTGTAAGAAAGGGATTGACAGTAGTGGAATACTGCTGGTGTGGCAGTGGGGACACAACATCAATAAAGGTACCCGATCTCAACTCAGGCAAAGTGGGGACCAAAGGAAGGCCCAAACTTTACCTGTACGATATCCACTTGTATACCTAATCCTGAATTGTACCCCACATCTTTAAAATAAAATATAAAAAATACAACTTGAATACATTTAGAATTAATTCATTTTTCATTATGTCAAGCAAAGACAAATTTAACTGAAACAGCCATAAACACAGAACATAGCCAGTAAATATTAAAAATACTTACTCCATTAAGCATTGCTTATATTGAAACATAGAAAGGATCTGTGTGCACTTAGGATTCTGAAAATCAGTGTCAGAAACCATTTGATTTAGAATCAAGAAATCCTGTTGTAAATCTTAGTTCTTGTATTTACTGGTTGCAAGTCCTTAAATAAACAATTTCTGCCCTCTTCCAAAAAAAACTAATTCATTTAAAAACAACAATAATAAATCTATTGCATGTCAACATAAATAAAATAAATTTATGAAAAATAACTCTTTTTTCTGAAATAAACAAAAGTTAGAAAATTAGCAGTATACATTTTTTTTTCTTTTTCTCAGCTTCACTCAGACCCAAAGTCTCAACACTCACTAGGTGAACTGCTGTTGACGAAAAATATTGCCATCCTTGTAGAGCAGTATACATTGTGAAGAGTGTTGTGCAAATCTCTTTAACATCTGGTTTCATACATGGATTCTCTCATCTGCTTCCGCTTTGAGTCTGTTGCAACATTTTGTGTGCCTTCTAGAAAACTCAACTGTATAGTCATGGGAGAATGAGAACAAAAAGGGAAAATTTGTCTTATATTGCTATGGGAATAGTTTTGGCCTCATTTGGGGTCTCTTACAAGGTCTTGGGGGTTCCTAGCAGTTCCCAGACCATTCTTTGAAAAATGCTGGACTAGACCAAATGACACCCCTGCTCAAAACCCTGAAATGGCTTCCAGACATAGGTCAAGAGCCAAAGTCTTAACACTGGTCTTCAAGACCCACATGGTCAGTCCCCTTCTTTTCTCTTTCCCTGCCACACTGGTCCTTAAATATTCCAAGCATGCTCCTGTCTCAGGACCCTCACACATTCTGTTTCTGCGGCCTAGAATGCCCTCCCTCTGATATCTTCATGGCTCACGCCCTCATCTCATTTTAGGATTTTACTCAAGTCACCTTTTCAGTGAGGTTTACCTGGCTACCTTTCTAAAACGGCAATGCTGTCCCTTCTCTCACTGCTCCTCTGATGCTCCCTATTTCCTCTCTTCTACTTTACTTTTGGCCTCAGCATTTATCTTCATCTGACATATTACTTATTTTACAATTTATTTTTGTTTACTTCTCCTCCACCTCCAACTATATCCCCAGGAGAATGTGGCCACCAGAACAGTATATAGTAAGGCACTCAACTTGAAGCATGAATGAAATAAATGAGCAAATGAATGAATGAATGACTCTGATGCAGGCACTATGATGTCTATATTCCAGCTGAGGAAGCAGAAACATAGTGAGGGTAGGACTTTCCCTGAGTCACAGAGCTAGTGAATAACACAGCCAAGTCTTGAAGGCTGGTCTGTCTGCCAACTCTAAAACCTGAGCCGTTTCAACTACACAAATGAAAATGCATGCATGTGTACACACTCAATTGCACATCCAAGTTCAGGCTGACTTGGAGACTGGGTGTTTTCAGTTTCTAAATGTGTACTCCTCTCTGCAATGGCCCTGCAGATGGTGGACTGGAACATCATCATTCCACAGGTGGGAACAAAGGCCAGAGATGTGACTGACATGCCTAGAGTCACAGGCTCCAGAGCAGAGGTGAGAACACTGTGAGGCTTACTAGTCTGGTGTTCCAAGGAAATGCAAGGATATTGGTTATGGGTGACTCAATTTAACCAACAATAGTTGGTTAGACAATCTGCCTTTGGATTGATTCATAGTTAATTTCCTCTAGTTTGCTTGGATTGATGATGCCACAACTCACATTGACTGCCTATTATGGTTTTGCTACAGAGACAGACAGGAAAGAATTTTCATGACTTGAAGACAGGTCAGGATACACATGTGGTGATGCAGGGAGCTGAGCTGGTTTCCTCAGGGTCAAGACCTGGGCTGCTGGGCTCAGGTGCCAAGTGCCTCTGCTCTACCTGCTTGGTTCTCTAACCACATGCTAGAGCTCATGCGCTTCTCAGTGTAGTCCGTTAAGCTGATTATGATGATTCCAACTCTTGGGCCCAGAAAGGCTAAGTAATTGGATAAAATGTGAACAGCTGGTGAGAAAACCAAGGGTGGAACATACATCTTTCTGATTCTAAAGTTCTTGATACTGGAACCTCATAAAGCAGATGTAGCATGCCGGCCACTCCATGTTCCTAGGAAAAGCAGGAAGACAGGGCTTAACCTCCCGTGCAGCACCCCTCAGAGGGACTGGGGTTAGACAAAGGAGAGGAAGGGAATAGGTTCTATCTGGTGGCCCTTTCTTATACTTCTCGTCCTTTGTCTTAGAAGGAATTTAGAAAGTGTCAGGTTTCCTTTAAAAAACCACAAGTGTGTGTGTGTGTGTGTGTGTGTGTGTGTGTGTGTGTTAGGGAGGGAGGTAAATGAAACTAGATTGACAAAATGTTGATGATTTTGATTTTGTGGATGTTCAGAAATAAAAAGAAAAAAGGAAAAAAGATTAGGCTAAAAGAATGCTCATCTATGATTGCTTATAATCATGAAATACAGGAAGTATTCTAAGTAACAGTTGAATTTTTAAAATGTTGCATCTGAGTTATGCATCTATGTGTCTATAATGATGTAGTTGTAATTTGCTGATGTGGAAAATATCTATAATGTGCGAGCTACAAATAAATAATAATGCCTAGGAAAAGATGCATATTATAATTTTATTTTGGTTTTAAGTGTATATTTCCATTTTTATGCTTGTGTTTATATCTGCATTGAAAAAGTGGAAATACTAGCAAAGTGGAAATACTAGCCTCTTCTCGGAAGATTTAACCTTATATACTTAGGTAATATATAAATTTTCAAAATAAAGATATATCACCATTGCAGTTCAAATGTTTTACATTTTTAAAAAGCCAGTCATAAAACAGCATGAATAATATCATCACATTTTCATTTTTTTAAAAAAGAGAAAGGATAAAGAAAAGCATCAGAGCCAGAACCTGGACACAGGGTGTGGACCAGAGTAGGTCAGCTGGAGAAACGCTGGGAGAAAAATCTTGGACCAGTCACACTGCTGTTCACACAGAACATAGAAGGCAAGCTCTCTCACACCGTGAGTGGGGAAGGGGGCTTTAGTGCCCAGTGCAGCCCTGGGCTCAGCTAATACTCACTACATTTAAAAAGCTCCTCACTCCTCTGCTCTGGGAATGTGCATTCCCTGAACAGAGGGGAGAATTGAGTTCATTATTTCTTAGATTGGAAAGCTCTGATGAAAGAAGATCTCCTTTGAAGAGAGAAAGGCAGCAATGAAGAGTACAGCAGGAGGAAGTCGGCTTCTGAGAGTCTCGCTGCATCTGTCTAGTTGACAGCTCTACCAAATAACGAGGTGCAGCACCTTCCAGGGGCGAGCGAGCCAGGGCTGCCGATGCACTTTTACTCTGAGGAAAGGCCAAAGTATAAAGTAAACAACTGCATTAGAATGCCACACGCACCCAAGGGGGTTGTAATTGTGGACATAATTGTAGCAGCAGATTCATGGTGTCCGGCTAAATGGAAAATCTGTAATTCAGACCATGAAGTAGGCAGCTGGGTTTGTTGCTTTAGATAACATAAATCTAGGGTCAGAAATCTTACCCTGGATGTGCTACAGTGCAAAGCTCCCAGCCGTGTCCTTTTGCCATCGAGTATGAAGACAAGCTAATATGTCAATGCAATACTAATGGGACTCCATGGATTCGATTACTCAAGTGTCTCCAATCAATTAGGGGCTTTAACTTAGTCATACCCACATAAATATCCTTTCATACCAATTAAGGCCACTGTTCATCATCATGATGGCTTTATCATGATGTGTGGGGATTTTCTGCTGCTGAAAATTTAACAGGGAGGAAGACAGGACATTTTGGACTGAGTGGAAGATTTCCCGGTCCCCTGACCCACACTGGCGTCGGAGAATAAAGATCACTCCTGTGCTGCAGGTGTGTTCCATATTCTAGTGTTCATTGAGCTTGGGGCAGGGGGAGTCATTCAAGGGGACAGATGTTTATCAATTGCCTATTTGGAGTGAGGTACTCTGCCCTGGACTTTATTTGTTACATTGAGTAAGTAAATAAATTGAAAGTCCATCATCTTCTTTTTTTTTTTTTGAGTTGGAGTCTCACTCTGTCGCCCAGACTGTAGTGCAGTGGCCGCTCCCGGCCACCGCAGCCTCGACCTGCTGGGCTCTGGCGATCCTTCTGCCTCAGCCTTCCGAGTAGCTGGAACTACAGGCGCACACTACCACGCCCGGCTGATTTTTTGATTTATTGTAGAGATGAGGGCTCGCCAAGTTGGCCAGGCGGGTCTCGAACCCGCGGGCTCAGGCAATCAACTCACCTCAGCCTCCCAAGGCGCGGGATTACAGGCTGAGCCACCAAGCCCGGCCCATCATCTTCTGATAGGGTTTTCAATGTTACGTGATATGTTGATCAGTACTGCTGATCGGTATTAAAAATTACAACCTCTGATTTAAGACTGAATTGAATTTACAAGGAGAATAAACAATTCCAGAATCATGTTCATGTTGCTTCAACTGTCACAACCTTTCCTCTTTCCCACATAAAAATCTTATTTAACTTGGCTTGAACCCCTGAAATCTTATGTTTACTTGAAATTGTATGTTTACGTTCAGTATAATATGAATAAATGTAGATATTAAAAGCTTAAACTTTAAAAAATCTGCAGTGGGGGGCTCTTCTGTGCCAACCACCCTGCAATGGCATAAACTTGCTGTGTGAACCACCATTTTCAGTAAATATGGTTTGAATAATAAAATGCTTTCAAGCACCTTGAATTACATTAGGTGATCAAACTTTCTCTAAAACATTTTCCTTTGTCTCTAGAATCTATGGTTCTACACTTCCTCGGGGTATGTTGTATGCAATTTCAGGGAGTTCTCAGAATTTCTGACACCCATTTGGGGTCCCAGGTTAAAATGAGTATAAGAAAGCACTGTCCATCTGTCTATCCACCCATCCTTCCATCCATCTGTCTCTCCTCCCATCCATCCACCCTCCCAACCATCCATCCATCCATCCATCCATCCATTCATCCATTCATCCATCCACCCATCTATCCTCCTATCCATCCATCCACGTGTTTGTCTATGAAATTCATTTTTATCCATCTTATGAAGAGGAAATTGACCGGAGACAAGGAAGAACAATTGGCAAATCACAAATGACAACATACATGTATTTAAGTATTTGCTAATACTCATTCAGAAGTTATATGCAATTCAGATGCTACGTATAAATATTTGGATCAACAACTTCCAAGTATTTGTATTGTATACCCCATCAACAACAAATTTTAGTCACCCTCAATATATATAAAAATATTCCACACATTTATATATATATATATATATACATGCTAATATGTACATATCACCCAATATACATGAAACAAATTTTAAAGGATGACTTTAAACTAAAAAGAAATTTCTCATATTTTCTCCTCCCACCCTAATGTGTATTTCGGGGGTAGACATGTTGTGAATCATGGGGGCACTGGGTTGCATGTTACTTTTGCCACCTGCTTGCATAAGTGGCAAATCCCATATTCCACACTCAAGGAGATGTAAGAAATAAATGCTCTATTTTCTCCTGAATTCTTTTTGGGATATTGACATTTCCCTTGTCGTTTTGTATGAGTAGAGAGTGTTTTCTTGAAAAGTATGGGATGATCGACTTGTTTGTCCTCATAAGTTTAGTTTAACAGGAACTGGAGACATTATAGCCAACAGGACAATGTCCCAACACTTACATAGCTCAGAGTACAGTCACTGACACGTGCTGAGGACTGTATTGGGAGCACAGAGGAGGGCACTATAGGCCTTTCACTCCATCCTTCAAGCAACTGGGTGACAAGATCCAGGCCATGACCTAAGTGTGCATCCACTGCCCTCTGTGCACTGTTGCTTCTTCATAAACCTCATCAAATCACAAGTTAGACTTCAGCACCAGACTCCCTATGTTGCATTCTCTGGCCATCTTGAGAGAAAAACAAGCATATGCATACAGATTGAAATATCCATTGAACTATGTCCTACAATTCTTCTAGCCATTCACCTACTTTTTCACCATTATCAATCAACAGCCTGCTTCTTTTCACAGTAGTAACTCTATACTATTGTATCAATCAAAAAAATGAGCAACAGAGACCACCAATGACTTGTGATAAGGTAAAGGGGTGCAAGAAAGCTTTGCTGTCTCCCATAGAGGTAAGCGTAGTGCCGTTCATTTTTTTTTTAATTTTAAAGATATGGGGTACAATTCAAGATTAAGTATACAAATGTTCATTATGCAGGTACCCTTGTTGATGAGGTGTGCCCTCCCCCCGGCAGTTTCCCACTACTGCCAATCCTGCCCCCCCCATTGGCAATTTCCCACTACTGACAATCCTTTTCTTACAGTATTACAATAATTGTTCAAGTTCCACTTATGAGCGAGAACATGTGATACTCAGTTCTCTGTTTCTGTGATAGATCACCTCAGTATTATAGCCTCGAAGTCCATTCAAGCAGCTGCAAAGTTCATAATTTTGTCCTTCTTTATGGCTGCATAATATTTCATCGTGTATATGTACCACTTTTTTTATCCAGTCCTTTTCGATAGGCAGCATGGTTGGGTACAAGTTTTTGCTATTGTGAATGCTGCAATAAACATACATATGCAGGTATCTTTTTCATAGAGTGGTTTGAGTTCCTCCAGACATATTCCCAGAAGGGGGATTGCGGAGTTGTATGGAAGGTTGATTTTCAGATCTTTCAGGAATCACCAAACTGTTTTCCACAGAGATTGTATTGGTTTACACTGCCATGAACAGTGTAGAAGTGTTCCCTTTTCTCCACATCCTCTCTACCATCTGTTGTTTTTTGAGTTATTGATGATGGCCATCCTGACTGGAGTTAGGTGGTATCTCAGTGTGGTTTCAATTTGCATTTCTTTGATGACTAGTGAGGCAAAGCATTTTTTCATGTATCTGTTAGCTGCTCATATATCTTTGTTTGAGAAGCATCTATTTATATCTTTTGCCCACTTTGTAATGGGGCGGTTTGTTTTTTTCTTTTCGGCACATTTGAGTTCCTTGTAGATCCTAGATGTTAGGCCTTTGTCAGACATGCAGTTGGCAAATATTTTTTCCCAGTCTGTAGGTTTTCTCCTTGCTCTCTTGATAGTTTCTTTGACTTTGCAGAGGCTTGTCAGTTTGATGAGGTCCCACTTGTCTATCTTTAAGTCAACTCTAAATGGATCAAAGATCTCAAACTATAAGAACCTTAGAAAACGCAGGAGACACTCTTATGGAAATTGGAACTGGCAACCAATTCTTGATCAAAACCTTAAGTGGGCTGTTCATTTTATTTGCCCTCACCTAGCACAGCACCTGGCACCTGACAGGATTTCTACAAATGTCACATGAAGGCCTATGGACATGCATAGT
>CAUYQG010021537.1:0-19551 GCA_963574415.1 Tarsius wallacei
GCTACTTGGATGGCTGAGGTGGAAGGTTTGCCAGTGTCCAGCAGATGAACGGTGGGGTGACCCATGAGTGTGCCACTGCACTCCAGCCTGGGTGACAGAGTGAGACTACAACTCAAAAAAAAAAAGGCCCACTTTTCACAAACTAAAAAAAAAAAAAAAGGATGAATATGGTCTGGATGAAAGGGCAGTTAGGCAAATTGAAACTAGTTGAGCAAGCTTATCTAAGTGCCCAGTGTCACCCTGGAGGGAGGACCCAACAAGAGAGGAGCAAGACCTGCTATCATATTTGCTATCACAGTCAATGTCATGGGTGAAAGGCTGGCTTTTAAAATGTTTGTATCATGTGATGCTGAGAGAAATGGAAAATGCATTAGGCAAAAGACTTAAGAGATAAGTCAATCTTGACTGGCTAGAGCCACAGATTCTATCTCATAAAATACAATTTTGAAAGGATTACATTGTCAGTGGCACAAATACAGATTGGTGGTCATGTGACTTAGCCATTGATTGCAGAAAGAAAAAAAGTATAGGAACTCGTGGATAACATGAGTCAACAGCATGAAGTGGCTGCCAGAAAGAGGTAAGGTCAGTTTGGAATGATTTCATTGGAGAATCTTGAACAGTGGTTCTTAAACAGTGCTCTAGGTTAGAACCACCTGGGAAATGTTTACCACTCCTTCTGCTGAAGCCACACTCCATACCAATTAGATCAGAAGATCTGAGGCATGGGACCTAGGCATTAGTATTTAAAAAAATATATATATTTGGGCGGGCGTGGTAGCTGAGGCCTGTAATCCCAGCACTTTGGAAGGTAGAGGCAAGAGAATTTCCTGAACCCAGAGGTTTGCAACCAGCCTGGGCAACTTGGCGAGATCACATCTTTACAATAAATCAAAAGATTAGCCAGGTGTGGTGGCTCATGCCTGTAGTGATGGCTGCTTGGAGGGTTGAGGTGAAAGGATCCCCTGAGCCCAGCAGGTTGAGGCTGTGGGTGACAGAGTGACACTCTGACTCAAAACAAACAAACAAAAACTTTTCTAGGTGACTCCAATATGCAGCCAAATTTGAGAACAAGTGAACAGAATTGAGACTGTTAGATAACACAATATTTAAAACACTTGTTAATGACAGTAAGACAGATGTAATTCAAGGGAGAGATCGCGGCCAACAGGTATAGAGGCCACTACAATGGGGTCTTGCGGGGAGGAGAAAGATTGGACTTGACTTTAACTCCAACAAAGAGATTTACAGCCAAGGAACATGGCTGGGGTCAGTGGGTAGAAAGTTAATAGAGGAAACATCAAGAAGAAGGAGGTTTCTGGCCAGACTGACTTGCTGGGATTATTGCTCAAAGCAGGCCAATGTGATAAGATACCAAGGGTGTTCAGTTACCAAAGATGTGGGATTTTCCCTACACTGACTTAGGAGTCTTGCTTAAACTGGATTCCACAAGGACGGACAAGGAAGCCCAAATCTGGGCCTAAAAAGAGAAGCTTGACTAAAGTTTCAGTCAAAGGAGAGTCTGTCAAAAATAAGAAATAGAATCATGGTTTTTTGTGTTTTGTTCTTTTTAGGGGAGGGAAAAATGGCTTTCCTCCATCCTTCTAGATTCTTTGGCTAGGCTATGAATTAAATCGATAGAAGACAGCTTAACAGGAGAGAAAAATCATATTTAAGTATGTATGTATGCATGAGAGTCCCACGAAAGAGAAGACTCAAGGGTCAGATGGTTGAAACTTATACAGCATTCTGAGATCCAGGAAAAAATAGGAGCTTAGGGCTTCCGGGGGTGGTGGCAACATCAGTTGTGGGAAGGCGAGTGGAGAAAGTGTGTGGTGAATAAAGGTCGTCTTGCTGTAAGGATTATATGTCTCAAGTAATAAAAATTGTCTGGAGCAGCCTCTTCCATATATGGCTATTTTTACTAATGTAGATTTCCTTTATGGATAGATGTACATTGCTTTTACAAAAGGACAGCTTTTCAGAGCTACTCCTGTGTCTGCAGTTTCTCAAAATAACCAGCTTAGAATAAGCCGGGGAAGTTTATTTTGGGGTGGCATATTCCGGTTTCCTACAGTCGTATTTTGAGGTGGTGTTTCCTGAGCCCTGATGGTTTTCAGCCGGGTACAAGATACATTGGAATCATCTGGGGGCAGGCTTGTTTTCAAAACACATGGGGTAGAGTCTCTCCTTCCCAAGGTTCTAAACTGGGTTGAGAACCACTGGTCTAGAATCACTGTTCACACCACACCTAATGTCCTTGATTTCTTCTGGCTGCCTCTCTTTTTCAAAGCGGTCGATTGGACATCCCAAACTTGGGGCCTCATGCTAGATCTTTGTTCGATCCTGGGAATGAAGAAAAAACTAAACAGTGAGATAGCATTGATGGTTTAAAAAAAAATCAAAACATTTCACTGGACCTTGGTGTTCACATTCTCTTGAAAACTGGTAAGCTCTGGCAAATCTGAGCCCACCTTCCCCTTGTAGCGTCATTTGGAGCTGAGCAGCTGCTGTATCCTTTAGAACGGAGGTCCCCAGCTCCCCAGGGCACAGACGGGTGCTGATCTGTGGCCTCTGGGAACCTGGATGCACAGCCGGAGGTGAGCAACTGGCTAGCCATGCTCCGTAATCTGTCAGATCAGCTGCGGCATTAGATTCTCTTAGGAGTGCAAAACCCCCGTGTGAGCTGCACATGGTAGGGATCTAGGTTGCACGTTCCTTATGAGAATTTAAAACCTGATGACTCCCCTCCACCGCTTCCGTGGAAGAATTGCCTGTTATGAAACCAGTCCCCAAAGCCAAAAATGTTGGGAACCGTTGCTTTAGACCAGGCCTCGCACTCTCCAGCCCATAGTTCACGTGTTCATATTTCCAGCCGGCCTTCCCAGACTCCCAGCCTGGAGCAGTCCTGGAGCTTGGGAAAGAGAGGGGAGAGATGGGATGGGGCTGGCAAGGCCAGCTCAACTCGGGTTTCTCCATCCCAGGCACAATTGGGATAGGAGTGCTATAGGATAGGTCAGCCCTGCAGTGAAATGTAGGGTTACCCAAGGACCGCATAGGAATGTGTGAATGGAATGTTACATAAGAGTATGTGATTGTCCTGGCTTTAGACTGCTTGGGTCTTGAATTTAGTCTCTCTGTGCTTTCAGGGTTTTTGTTTTTGCTGTTGTTGTTTTCATCAGTAAAATTAGGGAATGGATACCATCATAAGGTATACTTGTGAGAATTAAGTGATATCATCCATGTTAAGAGTGTTTGGGGCCGGGCTCGGTGACTCAGTCTGTAATCCGAGCACTTTGGGAGGCTGAGGTGAGTGGATTGCCTGAGCTTGCGGGTTCGAGACCAGCCTGGGCAACTTGGTGAGATCTCATCTCTATAATAAAAATAAAAAATCATCCAGGCGTGGTAACGCACACCTGTGGTTCTGGCTACTTGGAAGGCTGAGGCGGAAGGATTGCCGGAGACCAGCAGGTCGATGGTGGGGTGGCCATGAGTGTGCCACTGCCCTCCAGGCTGGGCAACAGAGTGAGACTCCAACTCAAAAAAAATAAAAATTTTTGAGACAATATTAGTGACTGCATAATATCCTAGTCTCAAAACCTAGTAATAAATGGACAATTAAAACAGAATGCTGGAAACTATATAGATCATTGAATCTAACAAAAGCAGAGTATACATTCTTTACAAGTTGCACACGAAACATTTACCAAGGTACACATAAAATGTCTCAATAAACTTAAAACTATTCAGGTCACACAAAGTATGTTCTCTGACCACAATTGAATTAATTAGAAATCAGTAACAGAAAGATCTCCAAAAAAAAAAAAAAAAATATATATATATATATATATATATATATATATATATATATATATCTGTTAATATTTGGCCGGCATCAATACACTCCTCAATCATCCACAGACTGAAGAAATCAAAAAAGATAAAAGTATTTAAAACAGATTGAAAATGAAAATACAACATATCAAAATTTGTAGGATTCCTTTAAAACACTATTTATGGGGGGAAATTAGAGCACTAAGCATCTATTTTAGAAAAGAAGAAATGTCTCAAGTCAACGTGAAAGATTTAGAATGGCCACAACCATTTAAAAAGAACAAAGTTGGAGAACAAACACCACCTGATTTCAACACTTAGTATAAAGCTCCAATGATCAAAACTGTGTTATGACATCAAAATTATTGTCCATAAAATTAAAAAGGGATACGCCAGGCTTTATAAAGTTTAAAACTCGCTCTTTGAAAGACACTGTAGGACCAAAGGAAAACTTCTTCACCCCCAAAGGCTTGCTGAAAATTAACTGACAAAAGGCAAATTGGGGGAATTCTCAAGAGAAGGATTGGCCAATAACCTAATAGGTTACAGATACCTGTACACCCTTCTTTTTGTTTTTGTTTTGCTTTTTAGTCAGGGTCTTACTCTGTTACCCAAGCTAGAGTGTGCAGAGGCGTGATCACAACTCACCACAGCCTTGACCTCCTAGGCTCAGGCGATCCTCCCACCTCAGCCTCCCGAGAAGCTGGGTCTACAGGCATGCACCACCACTCCTGACTAATTTTATTTTATTGTAGAGATGAGGTCTCACTAGGTTGCCCAGGCTGATCTTGAACTCCTGGGCTCGAGCAATCCTCCCTCCCTGGCCTCCTAAAGTACTGGGATTATAGGCATGAACCACCAAGCCCAGCCAACCCTTCTTCATAGAAGAAAAAAAGACAGGGAATAGCCGGGCTCGGTGGCTCAGCCTGTAATGCCGCGCCTTGGGAGGCTGAGGTGAGTGGATTGCCGGAGCCCGCGGGTTCGAGACCCGCCTGGGCACTTTGGCGAGACCTCATCTCTACAATAAATAAAAAATTAACCGGGTGTGGTAGCGCGTGCCTGTAATCCCGGCTACTCAGAAGGCTGAGGCAGAAGGATCACCGGAGCCCGGCAGGTCGAGGCTGCGGTGGCCGGTAGCGGCCACTGCACTCCAGTCTGGGCGATCGAGGGGGACTCCAACTCAAAAAAAAAAAAAAAAAAAGACAGGGAATGTGGGTGATCTCAAGAGAGACAGTAAAGGATTTTTAGGGCAATTCAGTAGACTTGCAGAACATGCCTGGGACAAAGTCTGTCGGGCCTGCGGAGCAGTGTGAAAAAGTCTGTCCAGTTGCGTTGACTTCAGTCTTTCTCTCTGTGATGTGAGTTTAGCTAAAGAAAACTCAGGAAAGGCAATTTAGCTTTTCTTTGGCAGGTCTGGGTTCTAGGTACATAAGGGAGCTTCAGAGATCAACTTCACACTGTACTCTTGGGAAAGGCAGAGGATTTAGAGATGGGGTGGGAGGAGATGGGGAGAAAGTCAGAGAGACGTCGGGGATGCTTCTTCAGTCTGTCATGTCAAAGCGCCATATTTGAGGGTATCCATTTCTGAGCCTTTACATCCTCATCTGAAACTTCCCTAGAAATTGGGCCACTGAAAGCTGAGTTGGTGACTATGGGGAGAAAAATCACGTTAGTAGCTGAATGACCAAGGATCCCATCAAACTAGTTTCTCATTTCTGGAAATTGACTGGTTCAATTAAAAAGTCGCGTCCCATTTTAGAAGATGGCATTGCAGACAGGCACTCAGAACTAGGCCTTTATGTATAATGCAGGCAAACAGATCCTTTAATCGGAGGCATTTCTATGGAAACAGAAGAAAAACCAAGGTCAATGTCTGGAGCCATCTACAAGCTGGTCCTTCTGGAGACCAGAGGGCAGTCAGCTGAGAAGACCAAGGGCAATCTGACAGATTCTGTTAGATTGCAGTTTGTGTGAAAAGTCCCTCCAGATATTATCCGTTATGGTGATTTTCCTCCAAAGCCAAGTTGACCAGCTTCAACTTGTGAGGCTTCAGGGGGGATAAAAAGAGGCAGCCTTAATTTCAGTGAATCCAAGTAAGAGAAATGGTAGTAATACTTGGAAATGTTATGTGGAGACTTATAGCCAGGAAAAATTTCACAATTCAGTCCAAATTATAGGCTAATAACAAAAATTCAAAATCAATGAGTAAGGCAAAAATCTAATAACAGGTACACTATAGTTTTCTTCTGAAACATAATTTTTCTCTCTGTTTCTCATTTCTACCAAAGATATTTATGACAAGACTCATTTGTTTGTAAAATAAATTTAGTTTCATTAGCTTGGCCTGATTTTTTGTATAAAGAACAGTAAGAATGGTGATTTATTATATAGGCTTTTAAAAAAGTTGGCTTTGCTGGAACTTTTCATAAGAAATCTCAGATTAGACTTTCAAAAGCCTCTCAAAGCAAGGAAACTAAGCCAAGGATTTGACTCGCCTTCAGACTGTGCCTATGATGTTTATACAAATTGGGCGAATTCCTCTCTTCTTGAGTTCTCCAAAATATCTTGAGGTTCCTGGTCCTATCAGAAAGTGACATTCTTTGCTGGCTGTAAGGCAACCTTGTGAACCATGTATTTAAGATACCTGTCCAGTTTTTTCAAGGGTTTCTATTCGCTTCATAATATCAGTTTCAGTTCTTTAAAGCTGTCTAGACATTCTGGCCAAAATGTTGGTAAAATAGCCAGTGTTTCTAATTGTATTCTATTACCAGAAGGACAGATTGTTACTGAACTCATGCAAATAATTATTCACCAATGGTTTCTAAATTCTGGAGGGATCAGGTAGAGAGAAAAGTAAATATCTCCATTTTGTTCACAAAAGTGTATTTTACCCAATTGTTGTAAAGCTTAAGAGGAAAAAAGAAATCTTGATTCTGGAAAACAAAGCATAAAAAAGAACCAGAAATGTTTCAAACTAAAAACAACTATAAACTTATTTCAGTCTAATGGAATTAGTTTTTCTTCTGCTTATTGCTAGGCTAGCAATTTTATAAATCCATTTTTTTTCCTTTTGGGTCTGGAAATTTTTACTCAGTCCAATGGTACAATCTCAAAGTTGTCGGAAACCTGTATTTGTCAGAGTTCTTTTCATCATTTTCATGAACCTCCTTGAAGACACGACACTTTCTGAGTTGTGCAAAGAGTTTTCAGGGGGAAAAAAAAGCATCAGAATAAAGCAATTAACTGTTGATAATAAGACAGTAGATAACACTAACTGTAGATAACAATGGCAATGATTAAAGACACAAATGACAAGGAAATTTGATTATTTTCTGTAGCCTACAACAATTTAGTGTAGTAGCCATAATTATAACCGATAACATATACCAAGACATATCATATTTTTAGAACTCTCTACTGTTTTGGAACACTTATGTCAAGAAACTATCAATAAAAATATAATTTTTTAAAAGGCTAAACAAGATTTCGTATTTGCCAGTGCTTATCATATAATTCACAATATCTAATAAGTTTGTTTATTGTCTTTTTAAAAGATGCTTCAGGACCTTCTGAAATGCCCCAAAGTTAGTTTGAAGTCAAAAAGATTTAATTTTAGATTTTGAAATTTGATTTGGGGAAATCAAATGTGTCAAAGCTAGGATCAAAGATTGATCAAAATAGGATCACATGTTACTGTGAATCAGTAGTCATTCATTTAACCAAAGTGATAAATAAAAGATTTTAAAAAGCAAAACCTTTAGTCTTTGATAGACAGGAGACTCAGCTTTCCAAATAACCAAAAGATCTAACAAGGAAAGCAAAAGGCACAGAGAATCTGCTTCTCTCCTCCCACTTTTTTTTTTTTGCAATTTACTTAAAAAATGAACATACATTCTTTATTTTTTATCAACCTTATATAAAAATCTTATCCAAAAGAGAAAACCAAAGTATCCATGTACTTTTAACACTCAAACTAATTTTAATAAAATCTTATAAATAAATATATTCAATCTCAGTCAATCTTGACCACACAAAATACATTTTCCTTAAATCTTTGATATCTTACATTTAACCCACTCTCTTCTTTTCCCCAACTTTTTATATCCATTTAGTTTTTTCTGTATCATTTTTTCTTCATTCATTTATTCTAAAACAATGTTTAATCTCTAAACACAACAAAACTCATTCTTTTTCTCAACAAAAACAGACCCTCATACCTTATAACATTTTACTTTCTTTGAACATTCTATATACGTACTTGTTTTTTATATCTAGTCATTGCAATAATATATGCTAATTTAACTATAACTCTTATAATCTTAATTTTAAATGAAAAATCTGGGAAGTAAACAATTTTGAACAACACCATTAAAAAAATGAAAAGATAATCCATAGCTTGGGAGGAAATGCTTGTGAATCATATTTCTAATAGAGGACTTGTATCTCAAAACCCAGTAAGAAAACAAAGCCTAATTTTTTAAAAGTGGATGAAAGATTTAAATAGACACTTTGTCAAAGAAGAGAAGTGAATGTCTAATAACCAAATGAAGAAATGTTCAACGTCATCAGTCATTAGGGAAATTCATATTCATGATTCATATATATTGAATCAACTATACCTATTAAGATGTCTAAAGTTAAAGACTGACTGTATCATGTTGGTGAAGATGTGAAGGAAAGGGAACTCTCCTAGACTATAGGTGGGAATGTAAAATGGTAAAATATTTGAAAAATAGGAAGTTACTTAAAAAGTTAAAGCTACACCTACCACAGATCCACACTCATTGTTCACTTATTTTCCCAAGAGAAGGGAAAGCATACGTTCATACAACGGTGTAGACATGAATGTTCATAGCAGCTTTATTTGTGACATCCAGAATATCTACCTATATAGGTGAATGGATAAGCAAATTGTAGTTGATGTACTCACCAATAAAAAGGAATGAGCTGTTGATCCATACAGCAACCCTGGTAAATCTCAAAATAATTGTGCTGGTTAAAAAAACCCAGGTGAACAAGATGAACTGTAAGATTCCATTTATACAAAATTCTAAGAAAATGCAGACCATAGTGACAGAAAGCAGAGAAGCAGTTGCTTCAGAATGGACAGTGGGGTTGAAGGAAGAATTACAAAGACCAGTATGGGAACTTCCTTCTACTCTCAGATTCTATGGCTGACCCAAGAATTAAACTGACGTAAGACAAATTAACAGGGAAAAAGCAGACAAATTGTGTTTAATATTTTTACATGTACATGGAGTCTTCAAAATGAAAATGACCCAAAGAAACCACTAGGCCCATAGCTTTTATATGAATATGTATATATATATATATATATATATATTTTTTTTTTTTTTTAAATACAGAGAATAACACATTGTGGGGCTGTGACAAGACAAAGGGGTTTGTACTGGGGCAGTTAATTGTGGAACAGTGACTAGGAAGTAAATGGGGGAAACTGATGGAAGATAAGGGTTATTTTATTGTTTGTTTGTGTAGGTCCATTTCTACTTCCCAACTCTGGCGATAAGAACATTCTTTTCCTCGTACAGAGAGGGGATCCGTCTCATGGAACATTTTGTAACCTGCTTTTTGGTGGAAAGGGGATGGTCAGACAGCCTGCCCTATTTCTACTGCTTCTCACGTGCCTTCAGCTCAAAATAATATGTCCAAGTGGTATGTTTTGAGGTGGAGTGTTCTGAACCCCTTCAGATGCAAGAGGAAACTTTTTGGGGTGATGGCTATGATCGTTATCTCGGGCGTGGTGATGAATTTCATAAGACTACCAAACTTGTCAAATGGCACACTTCAAATATCTATAGGTTATTATGAGGAATGCAATCCCCTTTTAAGTTATCAGGCCCTGAAGGACATTGAAGTGTGCCAGGAATCACATCTCATTTCCGCTTTAAGTAACCACCTTTTGAAGCTACTTGCTACATAACTAACCGATGCCAAGTAGCCATAAATTAACCTAGCCGTATCATACACTGGACACCATAACTAGCACTCTGTAGTTCAACCCTGTATAGCTAACCACTAATCAATGTTATTCGGTAAACCAGTGAGAATTCCGGATGCACAACTTTCATAGTCATCCCCATCCTGGTCTGTCCATTTTTCTTTAAAAGCTTAAGCCCAAGCCAGGCATGGTGTCTCATACCTGTAATCCCGGCACTTTGGGAGGCCGAGTTGGGAGGATTGGTTGAGGTCAGGAGTTCAAGACTAGCCTGGGCTACGTTGCGAGACTCTAACTCTACAAAAAGTTTTTTTAAAAACTTAAAAAAAAGTTTTAGCCAGGCATGGTGGCACACACCTATAGTTTCAGCTACTGAGGGGACTGAGATAAGAGGATCTTTTGAGCCTAGGAGTTCGAGGCTGCAGAGAGCCACGACTCTGCTGCTGCATTCCAGTCTGGGAAACAGAGCAAGGTTATGCCTCAAAATAAACAAATAAAATATAGAAACTTTGAACTTCTCCCTCATTCTCTGGAACACTTTCCATGGTTCCCAGGCTACGGTCCTCAACCTTGGCCCAACTATATTGTCTATTTTGCCTCTGTTTCCTTATTTAGGTCAATAGCTTCAATAAAGTTTTTTTTGTTTATTTGTTGTTGAGCACAAATTCATGCATGCCTCTTTGTGAGTCTGGGCTCAGATTTCACACATTGCGCTTTGGGCGCTGTCAGGTTTTGACAAGACAGCCGAACTGGAAAATATTTTAAAGTTTATTCTGAGTCAAATATGAGTGACCATGGCCCAGGCACAGTCCCAAGAGGTCCTGAGAACATGTGCCCCAGATGGTTGAATTACAGCCTGGTTTTATGCATTTTTAGGGAGACAGAAGTTACAGGCACAACATAAATCATGTTGTTTACATGTAAGGTTTACACTGAGTGGGCCCAGAAGGTGGTACATCTCCAAGGCCTGAGTTGGTCATAGGTGGATTCAAAGATTTTCTTATTGGCAATTGGTAGAAATAGTTAAGCTCTGTCTAAAGAATTTGAAATCAGTAAAAGAAGTGGGTGAACTAAGAAAAGTTTGGAAGCCAAGATGAAGATGTAGATGAAGCCTCTAAGTAGCGGGCTTTAGAGAACATCTGTGTCTTAAAAGGAGTTCTCTACAGATCTGTGTTTCCCCCAGAGATGGCTTTGCAAGGTTACTTCAAAATATGTCAAAGAAACATATTTGGGGGTAAAATATTTCTGTTTCCTTTAGGATCTGCTATCTGTCATGCAAAGCTAAACCAGAGTGAGGTTGGAATTTAGTGTCTTATTGCCACAGAGTATGTTTGTCAATCTTCTGATCGATCTTTTAATGCTTGTTTTGTTTTTTGAGTTGGAGTCTCACTCTGTCACCCAGGCTGGAGGGCAGTGTCACGCTCCCAGCCACTGCAGCCTCGACCTGCTGGGCTCCGGTGATCCTTCCGCCTCAGTCTTCCAAGGAGCTGGAACTACAGGCACGTGCTACCATGCCTGGCTAGTTTTTTAAAAAATTTATTGTACAGATGAGGTCTCACCAAGTTGCTCGGGTGGGTCTCGAACCCGCGGGCTCAGGCAATCCTCTCGCTTCGGCCTCCCAAAGTGCTGGGATTACAGGCTGAGCCACTGAGCCTGGCTATTTTAATGTTAATGTTGGTCCACTGTGCCTAAACTTCACAAAGGAAGAGGCATAAGGAAGTGTGTTTGACTTCCTTTTTTGTCATGGACTAGAATTTAGATCTTCAGGTTTATTTTCTTTTTGGTTTATATTCTTTCCTTCTGGCCAAGAGTTGCAAGAGGCAACAACAATGGCCATACTTTATTTTGTCCCATATCTTTGTCTGTGAGGTGTAGTCACCTGGCCAGGTCCATCCTGTCCCCTGGTGAGACCCCTATGGCAAAGGGACTTAGAGTCAAAAAAATGTTTCAAGCCAATTTAAACATTCTAGGCCACATAGGAATAGAGGTGGGCAGTCATTCAGTAAACTTAAAATCTTTTAAGGAATGTATGGGCCTAAAGACTGGGTTACAGAATTGACTTATCTATAGTTCTATACATTAAGCTATTGTAATCTTGGTCTTAGCTACATATGTGTAACTATTAATATTAGCTACATAGTACATAAGCATTTTGTTAAGACCATAAAGCTATAAAATTTACATTTTTATTGTGCCTCAATGCTCTTTTTTATGGTACCTTCGCAATTTGTCCTATGGCTGAAACATTTTTAAAAAATAACTATCTGAATATATCCCATAACTGGGAATAATTATAACTAGAAGGCTTTGTTACCAGGTATGTTGATATCCGCCCAGTAATTTTCTTTTAATTCTGCGGAAAGCAGGAAATTCTTTATGGTTGAGATGGACGGAAAGGGGTCATGTCACGGCCCAGGAGGCATGTCTGAACCTGTCCTTGATTTGAAGGATCTGAACTAATTCTATGCCTCAAAATTAGCCTCTACAATCTCAAATGCCTGCCTCTTCATGAGAGACCCTGGGCCTAGAGAGAAGATGTATTGGCAATGAAAACAGATCAGGCCCAGTGGGATTCCAAATCATTTTAAATTTTGGAGACATCAGGTAGAGAGAAAAGGGGAATCTGAGTTGTTTTACCCCACTTTGTAAGCCAATAAATAGCTCAAAAGGAAAAGCTTTTTAAAGAAAAGGGAACGCTTCTACACTGTTGGAGGGAAAGCAAACTAGTTCAACCTCTATGGAAACAGTGTGGTGATTCCCAAAAGAGCTAAAAATTGACCTGCCATACGATGCTGCAATCCCTCTTCTGGGAGTATACCCAGAGGAGCTTAAATCACTCTACAAAAAAGATACCTGTACATGCATGTTTGTTGCGGCTCTATTCACAATAGCAAAAACATGGAACCAACCATGTCGCCCATCGAAACTGGACTGGATACAAAAATGTGGTACATATACATGATGGAATATTACGCAGCCATAAAGAAGAACAAAATTATGGACTTTGCAGTAACATGAATGAATTTAGAGTCTATAATGCTCAGTGATCTATCACAGAAACAAAGAACTGAGTGCCACACGTTCTCACTCATAATCAGACCCTGAACATTTACCATAAGACTAGAAGAAAGGGAATGGCAATAGCTGGAAACACCAGGGAGAGGGAGGGCCATATCACATCCATAAGGGTAACTGATCTCAAACCAGGCGAAGTGGGGACCAAAGGGAGGCCCAGACTTTACCCGTACAATGACGAATTGTATACCTAATCCTGAATTGTACCCCACATCTTTAAAATTAAAAAAAATACATAAAAATAAAGGAAAAAAATTTAAAAAGCAAAACAAAAAAAATCAGTAACATTTTAAAACAAAAGATCACAAGCCTTGCCTGGTTCTGACAATGATAGGAAAAAGAAGCTCAGTGAACTAAACATTAAATTATCTAACATTAAAGCATAGAACAGAATATATTAACTTAGATAGAGGTGACATCATTAAATTAGAATTTATGCCTTTGTATACAGGTCTCACAAGAAAGCAATTTTTAAAAATTGTTTTCTTCTCCCAGGGCTGTCTGATGACAGGGCTCTGGTTAACTTGAGTTTGACTGCAGACATCAGGGTTGATGTTTAAGATTTGGCAGGAAAGCCAGGCTTGGTGGCTCAGCCTGTAATCCCGCACCTTGGGAGGCTGAGGTGAGTGGATTGCCTGAGCCTGTGGGTTCAAGACCCACCTGGGCAACTTGGTGAGATCTCATCTCTACAATAAGTCAAAACAAAATTAGCCGGACATGGTGGCGCGTGCCTGTAGATCCAGCTACTTGGAAGGCTGAGGCGGAAGGATCGCTGGAGCCCAGCAGGTCGAGGTTGCGGTGGCCAGGAGCATGCCACTGTATTACAGTCTGGGCGACAGAGTGAGACTTCGACTCAAAAAAAAAAAAAAAAGATTTCGCAGGAGTCAGTGCCCCCTTTTAGATGAGATAGTTGTACTCAAGAGTCAAAACCTTGCAACTTCACAACACAAAGGTGAGATAATAATAATATTTGATAAAGACCCTTTTTGATGAGACCAGAGGGAGCCTCTTCATTGATGTCTAATCATCAGGTTGGTGGTGGCAATAATGGAGTTTATGGCTAAACTGGAAACCGAAAAGATATTCTACAACCTTGCAATGATTAATTTCTACAGTTTTGGTTAAGCCCCTAGCATTTGATTTCGAGGATGTTTGTTAAAGATGTTAAAAGCCTCAAAATATTTGGTTAAAACACAATCACAGGTCATTGGAAAGTAATAGTTACTCATTTAACCAACGTGATCATCAAAAGACTTTCAGAGCAATATAGAAAATTACATGGATGTCAAAACCTTAACCCTCTTAAAATTCAGTTTTCCTATGTAAACAAAAACCTAATAAAGACAACATAGGAATTATCTTGATAAAATGTAAAATCTTTGTTTCTCAGGCGAGTTGCTAAAAAGTTAAAGGAAGCCCTTCTGTAGTTTGATAGTCTCTCCTTATGGAAAGTCTGCTTGGATAACTTGAATATCAAACTTGTTGAAAGGAGAATATGAATTCATTAGACACAGGAAGAGTGTGTCCAGGGTTATGAATGAACAATACATTCCAAAGGCATAAAAAATGGCAGTTTTCTGTGTTCTTTGAGTTGTAATTCTGAAAACTCTCGTGTGTATACTCCAAACAAATCTGCATGTGGTCTCTTTAACCCATCTGTCTTTAGTGAGTTGATCATTAAGCAGACCTTCAGAGAGCTCCATGAGAAAAAAAATCAAGAGTACACAATTAAGTTACACAGGAGGAACCCGTCAGAATAAAACATTTCAGTATAAGACCATATTTGGACCCGGAGGAAAAAAATTATGGGAGCCAACAAAAAGCTGAAACGGTGTTGATATTCCAGGCCTTCTCAAAGACAGAAAACGCTGAAAACATCAGGATACTGTGGAGTTTGAACTTCTGAAATATTGATCTGAGAACGATAAAAAAGATACAGAGTACGGAATTAAAAATTTAAAACTTCTTGCGATATCATTAAGAGCAGAGTAATACCTAATGAAAACTTTGTTGTTCTAATTCTTTAGTTTTCTATTTGTATATTTTTAATATCAAAGCTTAATCTCTAGGAAGACTATTATAAATAGTTTTCTTTTAATTATAGCTAACTCAATCACAGAGAAAAATCTTTCTCATAAATTCTCTTTTTATGACTCTTGTCGTGTTCTGTTTTGTCCTAAATTTCTCATTTTCTTACGTAACCAGTTATTTAACCTTAGGACAGAAATGTACCATATATGTTCTATCTCATATGAACTATTTTTGGGTAACTTTTCATACCAAAAATGTAGCTTACTTTCTTAATACATTTTGCATGTAAAATTTCTTTTCTTTTTTTTTTTTTTTTTTTGAGTTGGAGTCTCACTCTGTCACCCAGACTGGAGTGCAGTGGCATGCCCACGGCCACTGCAGCCTCGACCTGCTGTGCTCTGGCGCCTCAGCCTTCCAAGTAGTTGGAACTACAGGCACACGCCACCACACCTGGCTAATTTTTTTGATTTATTGTAGAGATGAGGTCAGGCCAAGTTGCCCAGGTGGGTCTCGAACCCGCGGGCTCAGGCAATCTACTCATCTCGGCCTCCCAAAGCGCTGGGGTGACAGGCTGAGCCACCGAGCCCGGTCAATTGCTTCTCTTATATCTATCTAGCAGTTTTGTTTTTTTTTGAGTCTCACTCTGTCACCTAGGCTGGAGTGCAGTGGCACAATTCTGGATCACCACAGCCTCAGCCTCCTGGACTCAAGTAATCCTCTTACCTCAGCCTCCCAAGTAACTGGGACTACAGGCACATACTGCCACACCCAGTTAATTTTTGTATTTTTTTTTGTTAAGATGGGGTCTCATTATGTTGCCCAGACTGGTCTCAAACTCCTGGGCTCAAGCAATCCTTTTGCCTTAGCCTCCCAAAGTGCTAGGATTACAGGCGTGAGCCACTGTGCTCAGCTGCCATAGTTTTAATTAAATACATTAATAACAGCGTTAACTATTTGTAAGTCTTATTTTTAATGAAAAACCTAGGAAGTAAGCATTTTTTTTTTGAGTTGAAGTTTCACTCCGTCGCCCAGACTGCAGTGCAGTGGCCGCTCCCGGCCTCCGCAGCCTCGACCTGCTGGGCTCCGGCGATCCTTCCGCCTCAGCCTTCCAAGTAGCTGGAACTACAGGTGTGCGTTACCACACCCGGCTAATTTTTTTGATTTACTGTAGAGATGAGGTCTCACCAAGTTGCGCAGGCAGGAAGTAAGCAATTTTAATCATGTGCCAGATGCATGGTCCTGAACAAAGGACAATTCCTGGGTCTAGGCCTTGTTATATCTTAAAGGCTCAAATGTAAAGACAGGTGTTTATAGACAGTTTAAGCAAGTACAAAAAGTATCACAGAACCAAAGTTGTATATCTTAAAACATCCAGAAGAGGTAGTATTGGGCAAATAGACTTAGACAAAATGTCTACATTAAATTCTGAAGATATTTCTATTTTGCCAATAATCTCAAAACTGTATTTAATAAAGATTACTAAAGCCACATGAACTAAGATACATTGGAGTCAAAATTTCTAATTTTTAATAAAATATCTGATTGAAGTGCCTAATTTTTCTTTAAGCCAATTAGAGCACTTTCATAAATTTTGGTAGTGAATCATTACATACACATAACATGCATAAATATGCAGACATAGAAGCAAGTTTTACAGATTATAAGATTTTTCCTTAATTTTCAAGTTGCTCTTCCCTACTTCAGACTATCCATCTTTTTCAATTACTTGTTTTGCTGCCCTAAACAACCCTAAATTTGCTGTTTAAAAGGAGCAATTCTAAGGTAAAACAAAATAGAGCAGAGTGAAGACATCAGGCGTGAATATTATGTCATTTGCTTGAACTTAGAAAAAAATGATGTAAGAAAATGTCCAGTTAGCATGGCCAGGAAAAGCGCTTTAAACAAAGTGCTTATGAATTTGATACAAGGCAAAAGAGAGGAGAGCTTTAGAGCTGAGAGGAGCCTGTCTGCTTGTAACTCTTGGGTTCCATAAGAAAAAACAGGTCCCTCTCAAAAGGGAGCCCGTGGCAACTTTTCTGTTTTTCTTAAGGGATCCCAGGTTGTTAGAAATTATTTTAGGTCTGCTTATGTGAGCATCAAGCATTGAAAGAGGAAGGAGGGACAGATAGAAGCAAATGGAGAAATGGACAACATTCGGTTGATTAAAAAATTAAGAGTGTGGGCCAAGCCCAGTGCAATAGCAGTTGCTTGGAGAGGAATGGATGGAACTGTGTATTTCCAAGGTTAAGAAATCACAGTTGTAGGAAGCTGAGTTCAGTCGTGGTCTGTCTTATTCTGAAGCTATCACTCCTCCTACATCACATGCACCCTCACAAGGAAAGCAGATTCTACACAGGGAATCCAAGATGGCCATCGTGGAGCTGCAGCCTTTCTCTTTGAGCAAGACAGAGAGTAGGGACCCAGCTGCCAATAGATGCAGGCACCCTAAACAGTTTTGGAGAGGTGAAGCACCCCGTACCCAGAAAGCGATGGCAGACATAGGAATCTGGGCACCCCAACCCCTGCCATGTGCCAGGCTTACATAGGAACTGTAGCCCTGCCTTGTATATGAGAGGGGGTGAATGATCTTGACATGCTCTGGGTCCATTCCCCAGCCCAGCTGTGTGTGAGTTATTGGTCCCACATGGGAAGAGTCCTGGTCAGGGCACAGTGGCAGGCAACCCGAGTGGAACAGGGGACAAACCACACTCAAACAGGCCCCAAGAGCACACCTTCTGCCGGTGGAGCCTGGAGGCTGGCTCCCACAACAGGAAAGCTCACCTGTAGACTAAATTCACTGACACCCACTGCCAACATCTGACAGCCAACTTCCCCCAAATCAAGAAGGATCACCTGCCACCCCATGCATGGGATCCTCCACGGCAGAGAATGCACTCTTTCATGTGGGCATGGATTTAAATGGGGGGAGAGAGCAACATGAAAGACACCCGAAGGCTTTCTTGGTGGAAAAGCTGCAAACTGCAAGCAACAAACAGAAGGCCCATTCCCCGTCTGTTCCCCACAGAGTACTTGCAACAGGGTCTGAAAACCAACCTAACTGGACTACCATAGGATAAAAAGCCTGCAGCAGAAGGGTCTTTCATAGGGTGGAGCACAAAGCAAAAGTCAGTGCCCCACCCTCCTGACTGAGGGATCTATATTGAACAACAGAAAGGGCCCTAGAGCAGAAGGATATTGACTAGCTTCAAAGCAACAAAACCAAAGAGGAAAGATAGAGAGGAAAGAGTGGCTTTTTACAAACAATGAAGGATCAACAAAAAACATAGGGAATCCTCAGAGTCTGAAAGAGATGACACCTGAAAAAGCAGCTATCAGAGCACAAACAATGGAAGCCCCACAGAATGATCTACCCCAGATGATAGTCAAAGAACTCAGAGACTGGATGGCTAAAATGAGTAAAGAGAACCATGAGAAAGTAGAAGTGAAAGTATTCAAGAAGTAAAAGCAGAGTTGGCCAATTTCAGAAAAGCCTATTCTGAAATAATGGAAATGAAGAATTTCATCCTGGAATTAAAAAATGTAATAACAAGCATAGGGAGCAGGAACAATCAGGCAGAGGAAAGAATCTCAGAGCATGAAGACCAAAATATGGAATTAACCCAGTCTGTCAAAAACAAAGAAAAAAAGCTAAAAAAGAAGGCTCAAAGCTTCCATTAAGATGTGGGACTATGTCAAGAAGCCAAATCTATGCCTGATGGTCTCCCTGAAGCAGAAAGGGAAACTGAGAACACCATGGAACATGCATTCCATGAGGTCATCCAAGAACACTTTCCACATCTTGCTAGAGGTGGGACCCTTTAAGTGCAAGAGATTCAGAGAATCCCCACAAGGTATCAAATGAGAAGACCACCCCAAGACACATAGTAATCCACCTCCACAAAGTAAGCATGAAAGAAAAAAAACTATACCGCTGCTAGATAGCAGGGTCAGACCACCCTGAATTCTGAAGGGAAGACCCATCAGAATTGTTCCAGACTTATCTGCAGAAACACTACATGCCAGAAGAGTCTGGAGTCCCATTCTCAAAATAAGCAATTCCAGCCAAGAATTTCCTACCCTACCAAGCTCAGCTTCATCAGTGATGAAGAATTAAAATCTTTCCCAGACATCCAATTCCTAAGAGAATATGCTACCTCCAGACCAGCCCTGCAGGAGATGCTTAAGGAGATGTTGAACACAGAAACAAAAGAATAGTAATACCCATCACAAAAGTATCGGCAAGCACGGAGTTAACAGAGCATACAGAACATTCACAAAAAGGAAAATACACTCATATATAAGTGTAAAAAGAAAGCAAAGCAACCCCCGAAGAACCCTATTGTTGGGAGCCAGCCTTGGAGGCCCACCAGATTGACAGGGTCCTGGTGACCCTGGGCCACTGGCTACTGGAAACTCATTGTCCATCTTTCCACTTCCCACTACGTTGTTTGACCTTTCCCTTTTGCCCATGCCATAGTCAAGTTGAAATATTATTTGTAGGTTGTAGTTATGGTGTTTAGACATAAGGTTCTATAAGTTTATAATCGTAGGCATAAGATTTAAGTGAAAGTTTATATTAAGGTATATGTAGGTGATTTATAAGTTTGTTTTTCAGGGTTTGGGATACATATTAAAGTTTTAGTATATAAGAA
>CAUYQG010021539.1:0-18490 GCA_963574415.1 Tarsius wallacei
AACCAGAAATTGACATTCCATATGACCCAGCAATTCCCCTACTTGGAATATATCCAGAGGAATGCAAATCATTCTACAAAAAAGATACCTGCACACATGTTTGTTGCAGCTCTATTCACAATAGCAAAAACATGGACCCAATCATGCTGCCCATTGAAGCTGGACTGGATAAAAAAAATGTGGTACATATATACAATGGAATATTATGCAGCCGTAAAGGACAAATATATGGACTTTGCAGCAACCTGGATGGATTTGGAGTCGATCATGCTCAGTGATATATCACAGAAACAAAGAACAGAGTTCCATATGTTCTCACTCATAAGTGGACCTTGAACAATTATAATGCCATAAGAAAGTGTATGGCATTAGTGGGAACTTGTCAGGTGAGGGGGGATGGGATTGGCTGTTGAGGGAAACTGCTAGGGGAGGGAGAGGCATACCTCATCAATAAGGATGCCTACATGATAAGTGTTTATATTCCTAACCCTGAATTGTACCCACATTTTTATAATAAAAATAAATAAATAAATATGGTACATATACATGACGGAATATTACACAGCCATAAAGAAGGAAAAAATTATGGACTTCACAGCAACTTGAATGGGTTTAGAGTCTATCATACTCAATGATGTATTACAGAAACCAAGAACTGAGTACCACATATTCTCACTCATAAGTGGATCCTCGATATTTACCATAATATTATAGAGAGGGATTGGCAGTAGCGGGATACTACTACTGGAGGGGGAGGGGCATAACATCAATAAGGGTAGCTGATCCCAAGCCAGGTGAAGTGGGGACCAAAGGGAGGCCCAAACTTCACCTGTATATTGACTACTTACATACCTAATCCTGAATTGTACCCCTCATCTTAAGAATAAAAAAAAAACTAAAATAAAATATCTCTAAATGAAATAAAGACATTTCCACCTAGACCCTGTAATCAAATCCTACAGTCAACTGGTGACTTAGCATTGAACTCTTGGCAAATTCTAGGAATGCTAAGGGGATTTGGAAGCAGGGGAGGGGAGGTGGGGGATGGGCTTGGAAAGATAAGAAAAAAAAAATGAAGAGTGGGTTCTTAAAAGTACAGTTAGGCCCTGATACACATACGCCAAAAAATTAGGGGCTAGTGAAGCCTATATACACGAGGCAGTTCCATCACCAAATGACTGCTATGATACACTCAATACTTCATAAGACAAAATATAGCCAAAGCATGCCATCTTATCTTTTGGCAGGCTGTCCTCTGAACTATTTATAGTAATTGCACAGTCCTTTCTGAGAAACCTGGAGTGATCAAAACAATAATAATAACCCAGACACAGATAATAATAACTCACCACTAGTCAGCATCTGCACATACCTGGCCAAGCTTCACGCACGTCCTCTTATTTATCGCCACACTCCTGTAGAGTCGCTGTTATCAGTCTCATTTTACATTTGATGAAGTTGAGTATTTAAGTAATTTGTTTAAAGTCAACTGGCTAGTAAAAAGGGAAGAAAGGCTGAAACCCAAGTGTGTGGATCTCTAGTGATTCTCTCTCTCTCTCTCTTTTTTTTTTTGAGTTGGAGTCTCATTCTATCACCCAGGCTGGAGTGCAGTGGCACACTCACAGCTACCCCAGCTTCGACCTGCTGGGCTCTGGCGATCCTTCCGCCTCAGACTTCCAAGTAACTGGAACTATAGGCACACACTACAATGCTCTGCTATTTTTTTTTTTAATTGTAGAGACAAGGTCTCGCCAAGTTGCCCGGGCTGGTCTCCAACCCAGGGGCTCAGGCAATCCACTCACCTTGGCCTCCCAAAGTGCTGGGATTACAGGCTGAGCCACTGAGCCCGGCCTAGTGGTTCTCTTAATCATTACAATTCACTCCTCCACATGAGCAAAACTAACACTGAAGCCACGTTCAAATTAAATCTGGTAAGAAAACATTCTCAATCTGGATCTCACAGTCATTCATAGTTTTCATTTGTCTACGATTCAAAAAGAAAATAAGCGTATATTTATGTTTATCCACACCTATATTAAAATATCTCAAGTCTAGACAACCGAATTTTCCTTGCAAAATCTCTGCAGCTGGGTTTATCACCAACATCACAGTTATTTCATATAGACTAATTCCAGCAATATAGAGTTTCAAAGAAGACTTATAAAAGTATACTATTTTAAAAGTTGTTAAAATTCAAACTTCTAATTTTATGACATAATGCAGTTTACTGTCAGCAATAATTTCCAGCTATCATTTTTTGGTTTGCCTCTTTGTGCTTGACTTGTAAGTGTTGTGTTTTCAAATAAAAAAACAACATTTGCTCTTACTGGACCATGTTGTTACAGACTGAGTTTAAAAAAATTCAGAATGTTCTCAGCGAATGCCTGCAATTTTTTTTAAAGTGAAATACATTCTCCAACCTTCCTTTAGAAGAAAATTCTTACGTTATAAAGGCCAGCTAACTTACCAACCCCTGTGATAAAGTATACACACACACATACACACATATATATTCCTGCATACACATATAAACATTCCCATAACGAATTGTTTTCAAGACAACCATACATACATTTTCTCAAGGGGTCATTCAATAGCCTAACATTTACATATATATTATTTAATTTGGTCTGGGGATTGGAAAACAATGCTTTATATACATGACATCTTATAATATTCAGGTTAACCCTGTTAGTGGCTACAACAGTAGCTTCATTTTACGGATGAGGAAACTACTTGAGAAATTAAATGACCTATCCAATGTTGCTCAACTAGTAAATTTCAAAACCAGGAATTTAAACCCAGTCTTCAACCACCATATTACACAGACAGTGTTTTGAACCCCTTATAAAAAGCAAGGGCATCCGCAATCTCAAGTCCTTCAAAGCATACTTAGTTCAGTCTCTTAAAGACCTCAGATTTCTCATCTGTAAAATCAGGGCATTGGAGGTACTAACCTCAGACATCTGCCTGCAATGAAAGGGACTCAATAGTTAACAACACTCAATTACCAAAATCAGACTGGTGGAAAAGCAAAGAATGGAAGTACTGGGCAAAATCCCATGTGCACTCAAGTGGAGTTCATAAGAACCTATATTGAGTGTTTCCTCGGTTAAAGTTTTATCTTGGCTACTTTTGTAGAGATGGGCACCACATAGGGGAAGGAGAGGCACACATGAGTAATTCAATTTTGGAACAAATTAAAATGATTACTGTCTCCTTTAGGCAAAAATATAAACTGCACCATTTCCTCCCAGAGCCAGCTGTTAACATTGTTAGTACTCACCAAGTTGAGAAAGTATGCAGTGAGCCCAACAGGGATTATTGAACTATTTTTCAAGAAGGTGGTAGTTATGTAACACAGACTTGCTTTGGGGCAGCTCTTAGATCATTGGCTCAAAATTGTTCCTGGCTCTTTATCATGTAATAAAAAAGAAGTTATTATTACTGTTCCTTGTCTGTATGCAGAAGTCCCAGGCAGAGTGGAGTGGTGATGGGTGTGGGGCAGAGGAATCCCTTGGGTTTCAAGTTAAGAGCCTAATTGGGTCTTGTTTTTAAGGCTGGCTGTAACAGAAAGTTTTTACCTTTGATCATGACTCCCCAGATGCCTGGCTTCATGCTGAACACAGGAGCTTCCCCCAGCACAGTCCCAGCAGCATGTCCTGCACTGAGGGAACTATGCTGAGGCAGCAGGGTCATTTTCTGCAGCACCATCCCTCCACTTCACTGAATACTGCACAATCAAAAACACCAGTATTCACCTTCTTGTAAACCAGCCCCATTCTTTCCCCCTAGACTTGGACTACTATGGGAAAGCAATTGTGGGCAACTTAAAACACCTAAATCTCCTTCATTCTGCAGAGTGGAAAGATAAAGTGGAGGAGGAAAAGAGATTGGGGCACCTTGAATTGCCCTCCCCAACCAACTTAATCACTTCACTTTCCCATAGCTTTCCTATTCAATTCTAGGAAAATGAATCCTGACTTAGCCCTCTCATTTGCTGCCTCCCAGGGGTCATTCTCCATTTTCTTGTGGTTTCCAAGTGCTGCCTTTGGCAGAGGTTGGGGAGGAGGAAAGATATTAAAATGTGAGCCCAGGAGATACAGATTCTAGTAAAGTTCCTACTAGTGATTGATTTTATGAACATCAGCTTGTGGTGAAAGCTTGGATTCTGTGGCATAGAGAACTTGTGCTGTAAGAAGCAGCTAAAACCACAAGTGCTGTTCTTGCATAAATGTTCAACTATGCTCAAAGGATGTTTTAAATAATCTTCATTAACTGATATTTCTCAAACACTCTTGTGAGAAGGGCACTATGTGAGGCATGATAACTAGAAGAAAATAGGTGTCCTTTGTACCTTAAGCAACTCAATGTTCATTGAGAATGAACATGTATACTTAGTGGATTTTCCCACAGCCTATGTTTATATATTTTATTTGAGCACTGATCTGTATTAATATTTCTTAGCACAGTTCACATCCATACTTTCTACTTCTACAAAGCCCTCCCAATCATTAGCACTTCAGTCTAACATCCGGTTTCACCATGGATCTTCTCCCAGCTCTTCTTAAATGCCATTTCAAATCTTTCTCATTACTAAATCACAAGAAGGGTCACACTAACAGGTTTATGGAACAAAAAAGATGTGAGTTATTATCTAGTCTGGTATCTTCATTTTGGAATGAAGGAAATAAGCCAAGAGAACTACAATGACTATTGTTAGATACACAGACAATTTGTGGTAAAACTGGGGCTAAGACCTAACAGTCCTGACTCCTAGCACAGGCCTTCCTGCATCCAGTTTCTGGCGTTGCTGAGGTAACATATGTTATGCTTCCTAGACAAATGACGCAGTAGTATATAGCAGACAAGCAATATCGCTATTGATTATACATATTTTGTGACAGACTGTATGCGTTGGCCCTGCCCTCTGTAGTGATATCTTGAGAGAGTGTGTGTAAAAATCCCATTATCCATAGTCAGGCACTTAGTTGCTCACACAATGCCTTGCAAGTGAGCTCAATAGATGAATGAATTTTACAAGTAACTTCCCATATATTTTTTAAGAGATGGGGTCTCATTATGTTGCCCAGGCTTTCTTATCTTGAACTTCTGGCTTCAAACGATTCTTCTGTCTCAGCTTCCCATACAAGTAGCTTTCTAACTGGTCTCCCTTTTTACAAAATTTAATCCACCCAAATTTATCATTGTTATTTTTTTCTTCCAAACTGAAATTCTCATTATGTCACTACCTAATAGTTTCAGAATGAAGTCCAAATTCCTCAGTCTAGTTTGCAAGGCTCTCATAACAAGTTGCTAGTTTTTCTCTCCAGACTTATCTCCCTCCTCACCTTCCACCTTGTGCTCTTCCTTTCACAGACTGTTCCCTGATGTGCTCTGAGCAGCTGCATGTGCTGATCCTTCCTCTTAGAGAATGCTTTTCCCACTTCTTCATCTGAAAAATTCTATTTATCCTTATATTTGCCAGAAACATATGTGATCTTTTTTGAAAGTCTTTGCTGATTCCATCACCTTACCCCACCCCCATCTGACTAGATTCTCCTCCTCTGTAAATACCTGTGATTTGCACTTACCAAATTATGTTTAAACTATTTATTTCTCCCTTTAGACTGTGTGCTACTTGAAAAAAGGACTATTTATGTATTTTCAATCATACCAGAAAGTTACCACATGATAGGGTTAATAATATTAAAATAAAAGGTGCAGAGTTTACTAAACATAACTCATAACTATGGGGCACCACAGGTCATATTTTTTTAAGTCTTTGCTGACAATAGATGATAGTCCTGAGTATCTGACTGGTCAGCCGCAGAGCTTAGCACGCAATTACCTATCTCATATACAAGGCACACCAATATAGAACTCCACCTGGGTTTAAAGACGGAGTGTGATCCTGCAGCTACTGAGCCTCTGCCAAACAAACAAAAGAGCCCATAACCTCGTCTAAGCGGGCGCTCAGCAGTGAGCAGCTGAGCCCCAACTAAGAGGCCAGGTTCAGCACTGTCTTGTAGGGAACAGCTCCACCTGCTGAATTCCTTGACATTCCTCTCTCCCTTCAGCACAGCTTTCCTCTAACTTATATAGGAACAGTCACAATTTTGAGAAATGACAGCATCACAGTGAGGACACAGTAACATTTTGTACTCCATCACTTGCCTGCATTTTTTACGGGATTATAAGTATATATGTGTGACAAATATCACCACCACCTCTTAAAAAGGAAAAAAAAAAAAAAAAGAATGGTTATGTCAATATGCCAAGGCTTTCTGCAGTGCCTTCCAAATAATTAAGCCACCAGGATGCATGGTGCTATTTAATCTATCTCTTCAGCAAGGTGGCAATGATCTCTACATTCTAGTGGATGAATGAAAGGGGAGGTGGAAAAGCATTCTGATTTCTCTGCTAATATCCATCAGTAAGTAATGTGACAAACACCAGTGTGGGTGTTTAGCGGTGATGAGATGGCACAAGTAATGAATGAGGCAGATTGTTTGGTAGGGAAATCTTGGGCAAACATATTAGGCATTGAATGATGGTACAGTTAGTTGAACTACCAGGAATTCCGGGAAAAGTGAACATTGCTGAATTGAATCACTAAAAGAAGAAAATGAGGAGTCTGGAAAAAGGCCAGAAATCAGCAATTCTGGGAAGGAAACACTTCTCCAGTCATCTCCCGACTGGCAGATTACAGAAATGGTCTTGTCTAAAAGGTTCACAACCATTTATTATCCAAGTTTTCTGTCTTCATGGTGGTTCAAATGTCCATTTTAAGAAACTCTGTCCTATTCTAAATCACTTCACAGGAAAATTTATCCCCATGTACCAAGTGTTTTAAAGAAGAAAGAGAATAGATCTTAATTATAAACCTATAGTTTTGCAAATAATTTAGCATCAATAAAATTTAAGAAGGTCTAAAAATAAGAAAATCCATTAAAAATACAAACAAGTTGGCTACTGGGTAGTTTTAATAATAAATCAAGGTCAGACCATTCAAATTTGTTCTGATTGAATTAAGGCAGCTTAGCTGTTAGGCTGAAATACAGCAAGTTGCAAACACGCAATTTAAATAAAATAGTTTTCTTTAAAAAAATAAGAATGACAAGGACTCCTTTTAAATAGAAAGAAGCATGTTCCTAGTAGAGAGTAAACTATTGCAAAAAGGAAGAACCCTACCCCCCCATGCAATTATTTGCTGAATAACTATCATTTTAGCTCTATTTTAAAGTTGATGCTTCCATCGGCTATTCTGGATTTTAAATAGTTTTATCATTTTCTCATGTACATATAAATTGTTTGCTTAATCACACAACTGGGAAAAGCATTTTGGTTTTCACAGGAAAGCAGCTCTATAATTTTATTACATCCTTCTATAATAAAATTTGCCTCAAAATTTGAAGACGAAGCACAGACATTGAATGAGATTATCTAGTTATAGGTATAAGTATAGCTGATGACATAGATGTAGAAGCAGAAACAAAGACATGTGTGTCTATATAAATGTCCTTAACACACACCTTCACACACAAATACTAATTCACCAATGTCCATGGTAAAAAGAAACCTAAGCGTTTATGTCACTTCAGATACAGATTTTTCTAAATGCATTTTTCCATTATTTTAACCATGACAACCAGCACTTCACTTGTTGCCTAAAAATGTTCACCTCATTCTTTAAAAATGTTTGCCCTGATATTTTTTTCCAATTTACTCCTTAAGAATGAATTAGCTTTGGGGGTTTTGAAAAGTCTACTTCCCAAAAGCAATCCTGAGTCATAACATCTCAAACCCTACAGACAGTGAGTGGAACGGCCACCATGATCTCTCTAAGCTCATGGAGGGTCAGACATATGACTGGTTTGATCATGTATAAATCCCTAGGGCCTGACATATATCTGGCATGTATTAGGCACTCAATAACTGTTAAATACAGGAACAACCTGAGGCTACTTAAAGAAGGTATATCATCGTATTCTAAATACAGTAGAATATGGAGATTAGGAGCTGAGCTCTTTCGACCCCAACCATATAGGGTGTAACTTTGGGGTTTTTAGACCCGGACTTCTCAACTCCCATTTCTAACATGTGCTATCCATGTGAGCTTGAGTGAGTTAATTAACCTTTCAATCTAGGTTAAGTAGCTTAATCTAAATTTCTAGGAAATACTAACTACTTCCTGTTGTACTGAGAATAGCACAATTCTTAGTACTCATATCGAGGGAATATTAACAGTACCTACTTTCTATTGTTGCTGATATGTGTATCACAAGTAGCACCTGGCAGAGAGTAAACATCTGCTAAGTGTTGGTTATTATTATATTAACTATGGCCAGAACCCTCAATACATACCAGTCCTTACTCACTTTTAGCTGAAATTCTATCATACCCAAACTCACTTGAAAAACCAAGCAACTCTCAATTTACCCCTTCAGGGAAATGTGCCTGAAAGAAAACACAGGTTTATCCTATATTCTTTTCTCACTGTCACGGTGCTCTCAGTTCAGTCCATTATCACAAATGCAATTTTATCTCTCTCATAATGCAATATGTCCTCATCATTTCTCAAATGTTCTTGCCCCGCTGAGACTTTGTATCACGGAGGCTGGTTCTCAATTCAGCTTCTTAAATGAGGAGCATGAAGTTATTTTTTCCCTCAGGCCTTTGGCAATGCTATCTCCTACCAGTCATCAGCTCATCCTGGCAGCTGGAGCTTCCTGCTTCATCAGAACGAACCCCTACCCTTCCTGCCACAAGGAAGCTGTGGCCTTCAGTGCAGCTGGATTGATTTGATCTGAATCTATGCTGTCCTTCCTTCCTTCCTCTCTCTCTCTCTCTCTCTTTCTCTCTCTTTCTCTCTCTCTCTCAACTCTCTCCACTCTCTTCACTCTCCCTCTCTTTATCTGTCTAATTTTGGGCAAATTTTTAGAACAATTTAAATGAGACACCTCAGACAGTTTATACTTCATGAATCAGAACAATGAAAAATATCCAGGCAGCTTACCTTTATGATATATCAATGCTGATAACTTATCTTTTATACCAAGAGAGGTATAGAGAGGTATATGTGTATCACAACTAGCATCTGGCAGAGAGTAAACATCTGCTAAGTGTTGGTTATTATTCTATTAACTATGGCCAGAACCCTCAATACATGCCAGTCCTTACTCACTTTTAGCTGAAATTCTATCATACCCAAACTCACTTGAAAAACCAAGCAACTCTCAATAAAATAAAATGATCCTATATTACTTTAGTATTCTGAAAAATTATACTTATTATATGCCACCTATGTGCCAAATACTGGCATATAAAAGTCAATGAAATGGCACACTGGCCTTGAGGAACTCACCATTAGTTGGAACATAAACTAGAAGATGCTTAGTGCCTATAGGGAAGCAGAGAAAGAGTGACCTGGCACATAAGATCAGATCTTTTCTTATAATATTCAAGTATCTCTTCTTGGAAGCATTGGAAAAGTCTTCAGGAAGGAGGTGATATTCAAATGAAGACTTAAATAATGAAAAGGATTTAAGTGGGCAGAGACATGGCAGATTATGTTTCTAGGCAGAGATCAGCAAAGGGCTCAGGACAGAGAATTAAATGTCCACTTTGTGACTGGAAATTTGCAACCATTAGGAGTACGTATGCCTTTAAGGCAAGAAAACCAAGGGTCAAAGGACCACTCTCAAGTGGCCATGCAGATGGGATCTTCACTGTGCCTCACTGCTCACCTTCTCTCCAGTCCCCTAAATCAGGAGTTGGCAGACTTTTCCTGTAAAGGGTCAGAGAATAAATATATCAGGTTTGTGAGCTATACAGTCTCTTTCACAACTATTCACCTTCATTGTTATAGCACAAAAGTGGCCACAGCACTAAGTAAATAAATGAGCATGGTTGTGTTCCAATAAAATCTTATATCAAATAATTTTCATGTGTCACAAAATATAATTCTTTAGATTTTTTCAGCCATTTTAAAGTGTAGAAACCATTCTTAGTTTATGGGCTATACAGAAACAGGTGGTTAGAATAGACACGGCCCATGGGCTATAATTTAGCAATGTCCCTAAACTACCTCAAATCCCACCTGCAAAAAAAAAAAATTATGCCTTTTCTATCATGAGAAATGCAAATGTTGCTTTTTTTATAGGTATTTTCAAGACCTGCATTTAAATTGAGTAAGAGGTAGTAGGATACTTATAAAGTTGGTGAGCGTTTAAGGCAAATACAATTTTCTCTTCTCCTTTTCCTAAGATCTCAATCTAAATTAAATGACTATCAAGAACAGTCTCATATAGGAAATTAAACCTAGGCTTAGGTGACTAGAAGAGAACTAATTCCTACACTTTGGGATAGTCATTTTTATGTCTCAGGGCATGTATAGTATCAGCTGAAAAGCTCATTCTCAAGTCATCATTGTTCTAAAACGATGGGATTCCTGAATTGATTCACTGCTAAAGTAGCACAAAATGCTAGGCAAAAATTCCTAGAGCACAAAATCCCAAAGCCAGATCAGGGTCTTGTAACATCATCTCAGACAGCAGTCTGTCTGAGAATTATGTGCAAGGAAAGGGTGTAACTGAAAGGCCATGGAAGTGTCTCTTCAGCTACTTACTGACTGCTGGACCAGGCTTGAGAGCACACACACCCTCTGTCTCTGGTCACACATTTCCTCACCAGCTGCTCCCTTCCTGTTCTTTTCTTTTTTTCTTTTATCCAGAAGGTAGACAAGAAGAAGGGAAAGGGCCAACCAATTAAAAGCTAAATTTGTTTTCTGGAATTTTTTTTTTAATTTACTACATTGTCTCCTCCTATATGCAAGGCATAACTAATTAAGCATGCGTGGCATTAGTGTGGAACATTGTATTGCATTGTCTTTCTGCTTAAAAAAAATCATACTTCAATCATAAGTGGTGACCATCCAATTCATTCTAATGTATCCAACCTCAATATTGATTTGAGAAGCATGTCCAAGAAAATGACATAAACACACTTTTAAGTCTTTGAAAGCAGACACATACAGAATAACCAAGGAGAAATCCTATCACTGTTTCACTAATCAGATTTTACTATGAAAAGTAGAGATGACAATGCTTTAAAATTGTTTTGTATACACGCATGTGCATGCATGAGTGTGAGTGTCTGAGTGTGTGTGTGTGTGTGTGTGTGTGTGTGTGTGTGTTGTGAAGATTTTGGAGAACAACTTATCTCTTTGGGAAAATCAGATGTCCAGTTTGAGGTTAAGAACTTCATAGGACATTCTAAGATGTAGAGTCTAATCTGATATTTTAAAACACTATTAGCCTTGGTCTCAAATATCTTGGTTGGACACTGAGATGATGAAGAAAGAGAGTAAACCAGTCACAGTTTGGTGATTGTGCTAACAACCTAAGATGAACCCAAGACCTGAGATACAGAAAGTTAAAAACAGGTATGAATGGCCTTTCCTCCTACCCCTCCCTATTCTGTCTGCAAAATTCTTACTCTTGTATAAAGAACCAGCTTAAATGTCACTTCCCTTTAAAACCTTGCTTTCCACTCTCAGGCAAAATTAGCTGTCCCCCACTCATCTTTGCTCCCATAGCACTTTACACAAAACTCTATTACAGCTATTACACACTTATCACAGTAACTTGCAATTTATCTGTTTATAGTTCTATTTCCACTAAAATATGCACCCTCAAGGGTAAAGATCAGATCTTATTCATCTTTGTATTCTCAGAGTTCAGCACAGTGCTGACACAACAGCCACTTAAAACATGTTTTAGTATTTTTAATAGTAAAGAAATGCACGCCCATATTTAAAAATTCAGAACAGCACAGACTTGTATAAAAGGAAAGGTTAAAAGTTGTCTTTTCACCATCCAGACCATCAGTCCCACTTGCCAAGGGAAATCACTCTTAAGAGATGCTTAACAATGCATAAATACTACACACCCAGCTGGAAAACATATATGGCTTTCCAAGCCATCACACATTCAAGGAAGGCTGCCTCTGCTAACCACTTGACATGGCTAGGTGCAAAACCCCTCAAAGCAAAAGACCAAAGAAGCACTGCACTTTAAAAAGGGAGCAGTCTGCTTTGGACTCAGTTCTTCTCTGTACTTGACTTATGTTACAAGTTCTTCCCACTCCCTGACACTTCTCCTCTCTTATTTTCATGTCTTACTCCTTTTTGTGATTTTCTCTGTGTCTACATGCCTCATGACAACTCTGTCTTTATTTGTGTCTCTGCATGATTTATTTGTCTATGGTCTCTCTGTGCCTCTTTGTCTCTTTTTCTCTCATTTTTTCTTTTTCCTCCTCTTTCTCTCTGCCTCTGCTGCTTGTCTATCAGTCTGTCTGTCTCTCTCCCCCACACCTTTGTCATGCTTATGTCCTCCCCACCTTTTTCTCCCTCTTCCTCTACCTCATCCTAGCTCTCTTATTTTTTCTCTCTCTCTGTAGCTTTGCTTCCACTGTCTGCTTTTCTCTCTCCTTGTTCTGGGGTTCTTCTTCCACTCAGCTCTCACAATCAGTAAACATCCCCACCATTGCCTTATAAGACTATCTCATATTTTACTTTTAAAAGTGGAGACTTAAATATTGTACATGGGTACTAAAGCTGTATTTACATTACATGTACCTATATGATGTAGAGACAGAGACCAACATCCAGACAGAAATTTAGATTTAAATTGAAATATATGTTGCTGTATTGGGGAAATGAGGTCACGAGACTTTCTGGTACATATAGTTAGGTTAGTGAAATGACCTCTAATCACTTTCTGGAATCAACAAAAAAGATGATAAACAAAAGATCTAAGTTGAGTATGGTGACTCACACCTGTAATTCCAGCAGTTTGGCAGGTTGAGGAGGGGAATCAGAGAATCACTTAAGCCTAGGAGTTCAAGATCAGCCTAGGCAAAAAAGTGAGACTGTCTCTACAAAAAATACAAAACAATACAAAAAAAATAGCTGGACGTGGTGACATGTGCCTCTAGTCCCAGCTACCTGGGAGGCTCAGGTGGAAGGAACATTTGAGCCCAAGAAGTTGAAGCTGCAATGAGGTGCAATCATATCACCATACTCCTGCCTAGGCAACACAGTGACACCCTGTCTCAAAAATAACTACAACAAGGCCTGGTAGCACATGCTGCTGCATACCCAGGACAGAGACACAGAGTGATCTTCTTGCTGTCTTACAAATACCCTGGGCACTGCACTATTTCCCAACAATGGTGATTAGAAGCAAAACTGGCATCCTGAATGTAGGCTCTTTGTCTAGTTCAGTTATCTGAAATTCAGTTTTAATGAGGCCAAGTTCACAAATTCATCTGCTTTCTCTTCATTTTTTTTTCATTTTTCAAATAATTTTTAAAAATAGCTCAAGCAATACATGTTTATTGAAAAATGATAAAAAAAAACTGCACACAATCCCAGCATCCATTATAATCACAGGCGAATACTTTAAGGCATATCTTTCTTGCTTTTAAAAAAATATAGATGTATAATTTTATGGCACATAATAATTGAAAAAAATCAAGCCCCTACTACATCTAGAAATATTTCTAGGCATTGGTATATATGAGAGAACAACATAAACAAAAAACTGAGAAGTAATTGGGCTTATCTTTATACTAGTTTGTAGTCTATTATTGTTGTATTTAGTAGAAGTTTTTCCAATTTAAAATATACATTTATATAATCAATCTTTTAATGGCCTAATTATTTCACAACATACATGTAAAAGGTCAGGGGTTGTTTGTACTACACGAAAAGTTAATTTCCCCAAAGAAACAGCTAGAGATGCTGAAAGCAATGCCAAAAAGATTAGAACAGCCTCCCAACCATCATTATAAGAAAATAGAACTGGAATAAAAGAACATAAATGCAGAAACAAAAGCAACATCACAAGCAGCATATCACAAACATCTTTTAATAGGCCATACTTGCGCACTATTAACACTAGTATTAATATTAATGAAGTAGTGGTGGTAATAACAATAATAATAAAGACAGCTAACCTTGAATGATTACTTACCATATGCTAAATGTTACATTAATAATTTCTGTCTATTAGGTCTGTTAACCATCAAACAACCATATTAAAAAGTATACCATCATTATCTTCAGTTTTACAGACGAGGGAACTAAGGCACAGAATTACAAAGTTAGTTGCACAAGTTCACATATCTGGTAGACAGAAGAGTAAAAATTAAACTAATTACTAAGCATTATATTTTAAATCATGCATGCTTTTTGCCACTTAAGGCACATTTGCCCATGGTTGTCTGGACAGCCAGGAAAGATAATATTTTTAGAATACATTTAATGGCAGAAATATTACCTGGGAGATCCTGTACTGTCCCATGTGACTTACAGAGCCTTCCAACCAGGTCTTCACTGTTGGAGGTCAGTTTCCATTGAGAAGCTGATGAAAGCTGTGGGCTTCAGCTCTCCGTGGGGAAAAATAGAACATAGTAATACAAAGTTGTGCAGACAACTGGGGAAGTTTGTGGACCCTAAAACTCATGTGCAAATTTAAAGAACTGATTTTCAAACTTTAGTGCTCCCAAGAATCTCTTAGAGAGTTTGTAAAATAGAAAGTTCTTGGTTCCTGCTCCTCATCAAGGCACTTCAAAGCAGATTTGATAGTACGGGAAAAATGCTGCCCTAAGCACCTGTGAGTGAGCCCATGGCTGCCCTGTTAAGAATTCCTCCATCATTTCTGCAAAATGCAAGTCAGGGCAAAGGGCTGCAGATGATAGACTTCTAACGTAGGGGTCAAACATGCCTAAAATAGCCTTTTTCCTTTTAATAATTATAACCAAGAGTATACAGTGGGAATTGCTGAGATAAGGGGAAGACCTTTCACTTTTAACCACCTCCCCTTCCTGCACAGGCCCTGGAGCAGAAAGATTGATGGCCCATGATCTTGTGTCTCAACAGCCTCTGCTACACTGGTTAGGGAAGATGACTAGAGGCATCAATCCATTAGCTCCAGGGCACAATATGATTAGTTGGTTGTCTGATAACATGATTCTTATTAGCACTTTCTTTAAAAAGTGTACACATTGTCCACACTGTCACTCCGGGGTCATTAGTCAGCAGAGAGAAACCAAACAGCACATCCCACACATCCTCTCAAGATAACAAGATGACATGCATTAATAACCCCTAGTGAGCCACTCGTGAGAATGAGCAGAAGGTAGAGCTCTGATCAAGCTGCACCACAGAGCAGCTTTATCACCAAGTAAAGTATGTTAGTTCAGTGACTTGACAATAGGTGATGCGAAAGGGAGAGTACCAAGATGTGTCATTCAAGGAAAGAGTTCTCTTAAAATCACTCTGCACTGACTTGTGTAATTCTCTAAAGAAACTCAAAAGAAAGCTCATAAAAGGGCAGAATTATTTAACAAAAAAGAGCTTTGGAGCCAAAAAGGGTAAAAATCAAAACCCAGCTCTACCATTTTCTAGCTGGGTGACCTTGGGCAAGTTCCTTAACCTTGACTTCCACAGCTTTAGAATGAGGATAATGATAACTAGTATGTAAAGGTATTGTGAGGAATAAGTGAAATAATGTGGTGATACTCCAGATCATACTTTCAGGGAAGTTGTCCACTACATTGGTGGTTATTTTTTATTATTGTTAAGAGAGTCTTCTGTTATAATTAATATGTCTTATCTGTATAAAGAAAGCTGTCCCTAATATTCAGCAAACTTTCCTTTGCTCTCTTCTTCCACCCCCCACCCCCAAAAGTTAGAAGTGGAAAAAGCAATAGCAGGTGACTCAATTATAATCCTTAAGCAAGTAAAATCCATTAGCATCGATAGACAGTCCTTCAGTGTGATTACTACCGCTCTGGAATGTTGATACTCAAGGTTTCTTAGACAAGAAGTGGTAGTGATACTGCCTTTAACATTATCTTTCACTAGATTTTTATCTGCATAAAAAGACTAAAGAGAGAAAAAGGTGATTATACCCCTCTAGCTCCTCAGTCCAATTGTTGCAATAAACCCAGTCATAAGTAATCTCCTCTATGAAGTCCATTAGCAATAGAACACATGTGGTAGATAAGTTATTGCCAAGAACATCATTTCCAGAAAGTCCCATCATCATTTTTTAAGGTCACCTTTTAAAGGTTTAAACAATGTCAAGAGCATAACATTTGATGAGACTACTGGTTCTGAAATCTAAGACAAATAACTTGAATAGCTGAACCTAGAACTCAGGAGCTCCATGGCCTATGTCCACACTTCTTCCTACAATGGGAAACAAAATGGACACAGGTCTATAGGCGTCAGACAAACCTTGGGGCCGGGATGCAGCTATATTATAACTTTTGCCTGTGGCAAGCCAGTGGTGAGTCAAATCAAAAATCAGTCCTATAGTGTGACTAGGTATTTTTGACCTTCTTCTTTCAATAACTGACCTATTTAATAGCACACCTTGGTCTCCTTATCTGAGAAATATAGATATTAGCCTATGTGATGAGAATAAAACTTAAGTAATGGAAGTAATGTTTTGATCTTTAAAAACTGAAGCATTTTGTAAAGAGAAAAAAGGGCTATAACTGATCTAAAGTGGTATAAAAACATTCAGGAATGCTATAGAAATAGACACAATATCTTTTATACATGTGTAAAATTTCATGTAGGCTTTCCTACAGAGCATTCACGTCCTTTTTTATTCCTACCTTCATTTTAGAATAGGCTCTGTTCTTTCATTATAAACCTTTCACAGTAAGATTCCACCTTTGTTTCCTGTCAACTGTTTGCCTAATCCATCCCCACAATAGGAAGAGAGTTTGAGCTCTTCAAGAGTAGTCATTACACTTCCATGGAACCTGGCCCCACCTCACAATGGACATATCTCCTCTTTGTTATCCTTTTTGGTCCCCGAAGATACACTGTTTGGCCAGTTTCCCCTCCAGGAGACACAAGTGCATTCTCTGTACTTTCTAGCTAGAAATAAAGGACAGTAATTTAAACATATATAAAATAGGACAAATATTTTACATATATTTAGTGACAACATAAGCTGGCAGGGAGTCAAATTAATTTATCCTCTAGAAGACCAGATCAGTGATGTTCCTCACCAAGAACTTAAACAAAAGAAGGTCCTTTTGTGAAAACTGTTGTGGAAAATGTCAAGGTTGAAACAAAACAATGATGACTCAAGCTGAAATGTAATGTGCAAATGTGGGCATTCATGTCTCTCAGTGATCATATAGGTTATAATTTTCCTATTGGGCTTGGAATATTCCCAAATTTACTATAAGACTGATGTGTATTTTTGAGGTTGTAGTTTAAATCATATTTTACAACTGTTGCTAGGATTAAAACTTTATTTAAACATAGTTTTTAATTAGTAGATTAAATTCCTGGATATAAATAAGAATGTTTATGTCTCTTCTCTTGACCTATAGTCATGACATTCATTCAGCTCAAAATATCCTTGAAATAATCTCCAACTGTTATTTACAATTTTCTCTACATTTCAAGGTACAGTTTAGGCACCCTCTCTGCAACCAGCCTGAAGGTCATCACTGCCAGAAGATACCCAACCATCCTTTGACCTCCTACAGCATGTTATGCCCTCAGAAAAGTCATCTCCTGCTGTATCTTAAGAGAATTCTTTGGGTACAAGACTAAAAGCTCTTTGAGGGCAGATGTTATTTCTTTTCATCTTTGTATGCCATCCCACAAATATCCCTATAACAGTGCCTGACAAATAATAGGAGCTCAGTAAATATCTGTAGAATTAAAGGTAAATAAAATTTGTGAAGGTTCTTAGCATAATGGGAATAATTCTTTAAATGTGAGCAATTATTATTTTCATATGTAAATTAGATTATTCTATCTGCTTTTGTATTCTAACCTATAAATTTCTGTGGTTTTTCTTTAAAAGGATGCAGATATAGTTCCCAGAGTAAACAACCATGTCAATTTTCTCTGGAAAAATCCCAGAAAACATCTAAGAGATGTTTACTTTCCAATTTCATAGTAGGCATTTTTTTTTTTTTTCTGTCCAAAGACTGTCAAGTTCCTTAACATGAGGTCATGGTAAAATAAACCTAATAAACTATGCCTTGCTGCAAATCCATGTGCCCAGATTGAAATGAATGTCTGCTGAGATCTAAATTTCTTGATTTTCCATAAGTAGATGTGCATATAATCTGTGGGAGGAGGAGAAGAATCTTGTGAAATAAAAGGTTTTTTCACTTGTAGGTCAAGAGTACAGGTCATAGCCGGGCTCGGTGGCTCAGCCTGTAATCCTGTGCCTTGGGAGGTTGAGGTGAGTGGATTGCCTGAGCCCGCAGGGTCGAGACCCACCTGGGCAACTTGGAGAGACCTCATCTCTACAATAAATCAAAAAATTAGCCAGGCGTGGTAGCGCGCACCTGTAGTTCCAGCTACTTGGAAGGCTGAGGCGGAAGGATCACCGGAGCCCAGCAGGTTGAGGCTGCGGTGGCCAGGAGCGGCCACTGC
>CAUYQG010021542.1:0-15094 GCA_963574415.1 Tarsius wallacei
ATGATTTAAAGTATATGAGAGCAGCCTGTAATCCCGCGCCTTTGGGAGGCTGAGGTGAGTGGATTGCCTGAGCCCGCGGGTTCGAGACCCGCCTGGGCAAGTGAGACCTCATCTCTACAATAAATCAAAAAATTAGCCGGGCATGGTAGCGTGCGCCTGTAGTTCCAGCTACTTGGAAGGCTGAGGCGGAAGGATTGCCAGAGCCCAGCAGATCAAGGCTGCGGTGGCCGGGAGCGTGCCACTGCACTCCAGTCTGGGCGACGGAGTGAGACTCCAACTCCAAAAAAAAAAAAAAAAGTATATGAGAGGATGAGCATAGATTATATGCAAATACTATACAATTAATATGAGGGACTTGAGAATCTGTGGATTTTGGTATCTGTGGAGGGGGCAGTTCTGGAACCAATCCCCCTCCCCAGATACCAAATGAAAACTGTATATAAAATAAATGACATACTACTACTGCTACTAATGTGGGTATTTAAAACTATAAGAATGTAATACATCAGAGAAGAATAACAGAAATTGATAGACTGTATGAAGTTCAAGTGTTTTAAAGTCTTAATTTAGGTTTTTGATAAGTATACATGTTAAAAATTCAAGGACAAGAACAGAAAACAAAACCAGGGGAGAAAGAAAAAGGGATAAAGTAAACCTGCACAGTTAAAAAAAAAAAAAAAGGCATAATATGTACAACTATAATAGAGCAATAAAAATTTTTTAAAATCACAACAGAAAACATTTTGGTCAGCAATCATAATAATCACAACAAAATTAAACTCACCTATTAAAGTAACAGTCAAACAGGATAAATGGGTAAAAAGCTTAGCAATATGCTCTTTACAAGAAATAGACCTGAAATATAAAGACACAAAAGAGTTAGAAAATGAAATTCTTGACAAATATAATAACAAAACCTGAAAAGCAGTATTACCAGACAAAAGAGACTTTGGGTTAAAAGGCATTCACCAGGATAAAGAACATGTTTCTTAATGAGGTAGATTAGAATTTTGGTCCTAATTCTTCACCTTCTAATAAAATTACACATTCACACTCTGCCAAGTAACTTGGTCTTGACCTCCAACTGTGGGTGTAATTGATATTAAGCTTAGCCACGTGATCTGTTCAAGCTAATGTAATATTAGTATACTTGGGAGCAGAGGTATTAAGGCTGTTTGCATGACCTGTCTTGTGCTCTGTTGATCCATCAAATCAACATGCCCTGGTAACCACTGTCCTTTTGGCCTGAGCAGATCTGAAGGCGTTTGGGAGTTATCCATCGACTGAGCCATGCCCGGCCTAGATCAGCTGAACACTGTGAACCTGTAAACCCTTGACCATGAGAATAAACGCTTGTTGTTGTACACCACAGAATTTAGGGGCAGTGTGTTGGGCGGCATTATTACCATGGCAAAAGCTAAACAGGACACGTAATAAAAGAAACAATCACCAAGGAAAACTGGAAAGCTACAAAACAGGGCCAAGGACTGTTGAGGGAAAATAGAAAGCAAAGGGCACTAAGGAGGGGTGGCCAATGGGCAGAGAGGACCACGAGAAAACAAAGAACCGTTTTTTTTTTCCCAAGCAGTTACCAACTATGCCAAATGCTACAGAGAAGTCGACTTAAATAAGACAAGATCCATTACACATTCCACAATATGCACACTTCGCCACGCTCACACTCACCCCACCACACCCTTAATCACAATCACATATCACACACTTCATGATAATCACACACAACCACAAACATCACTATAACATATACGCCTCACAATCATCCCACCAGTTACTCCTGCCGACACACACACGCGCGCGCGCGCTTCTACCAGTTTTTTGGTTGTTGTTGTTTTTCCAACAACTCCTACCACTCACCAGTAGCGGATTCACCCTCTGAGCACTCCCCTCAGCCGCTACTCCAGGTTCTCTGGGCCTAAGAGGCTCTCCACCCTCAGCCCGGTGCAGTCCGGACCTTTCGAGTCCCTTCCCCAACCCCCGCTGCGGGGACTCGGCCGCGTCACCCGCCAGAAACGCTCCAACGCGCAAGCAGCGCGCAGATTCGGAGCAGCTGGGTAAAGGTGACCCGCAGACCGAGCCCGGGCAGACGCCGGTAATGCCGAACCATCCCTCAGCGCCCGCCACATTCCAGAGCACACCTCCCAGAAGGCCCCGCGGCCCGACCAACTTCCGGTCAGAGTACAGTCTGCGTTTCCTGTATGAGGGTCCGGGCTAGGCCAGGTCGGCGGGGGAGGCTCAGCCTCAGGGCGCCGCGCTCCCGCTACCCACGGCTCCTGGCCTCGGCTGGGCTTTGAGAATCGCAGCAGCAGTCGCTTCGGGTGGGTCCAGGCGCGGCGCTCTCAGGAGCCGGCGTGGGTCCCGCTCTGGACCACATTTCCCAGAGGGCCTGGTGGCCTGTCGCTTTTCTCGCAGGAACTCGAACGTTTCGTCACGCCTGGCGGGACCGTTAGATCAGTGAGGTGAGATATTTTGGTCCCCGGGGGAACCGACTCCAGTCTGCGGGTTCCGACTCGGGATGAAGCGAAAAGCCTTAGGTGAGGACACCGAAGGCGGGTGGACTGCGGCCTCGGGCCGTGCGGGCGGAGCAGCCTGAGAGGGGATGTTTGGGAATTGTCTGTGAGATAATGATATTGCGGATCTAGGTGTAGATACGGGATGTCAGTCATTATAGGGTGTGACTGTGTCCCCATGGTGATGTGTGATTGTGACTCTGCGTCACTGTGGGGTACCTGAGACTGTGCAGGTGTAATTTTGTGTGTCTCATAGTGGGTATGTGATTGTTACTGTGTTGCCTCGTGTCGCTCTGTGTGTGCGGGTGCGAAGTGTGTGTCCCCAGTGTGTGTCCCCTTGGTTTCAGTGTGACTATCGAAATGTTATGTGGCACTCTGTATATTGGCTTGGGATTCTTGTCAACTGTGCGATTATGATTGCAGAGTCTCTGTCTCCAAGAAACCTCTCTGAGGTCTGTCAGATTCTAGCCCTGGACAGCAGCGAACTCAGCCTTTCCTTGACACACTGAAATTGAACAGGATGCCCCATTATTCTCTGGTCTTCTTTCTTTGTGTGTGGTGGGTAGTGGGGATGGGGCTGGGGTTAACCTCTGACCTCACTAGTTTGGGTACCAAGAAACATCTTGGTGTCTCACAATTTTTCCTCTTCCAGTTTTACTGATCTCCAGGCGAGCCACCCAGAGAGGGAAGGAATGCATGTTGAACTTCTACAAGCAATATCCAAGGTGTGTTTGGGTTTCCTCTTTGGTTTTCTTCTATGGAATTGAAGAAATAAACAAATATCAATTGATTATAGGCTCCTATAATTTCCCTGCTGCAACACTTCTAATCATAAGTACTCACTAAACTGTAAGGTTATCCGTTCACCATTTGATAGTTTTATCTGAAAATTAGAGAGTACATACTAGGATGGAGGACTCAGAATAGGGTTAGTGTTTTCTTTTCTTTTCTTTTCTTTTTTTATTTGAGTCAGAGTTTCACTCTTTTGCCCTGGCTGGAGTGCAGTGGCACTATCATGGCTCACCACAGCCTCCCAACCTCCTGGGACTCAGGCGATCCTTTCGCCTTGGCCTCTCGAATAGTTGGGACTACAGGCGTATACCACCATCCCTGGATAATTCTTTTGTAGAGACCAGGTCTCAGTATGTTGCCCAGGCTGGTCTTAAACTTCTGGGCTCAAGCCATCCTTCCACCTCGGCCTCCAAAAGTGCTGGGATTTCAGGCATGAGCCACTGTGCCTGACCCAAAGAGAGTGATATTTTAATGCTTAACCAATTTTGCATTTTAAAAATTCAAGAAATGTTTAAAAAAAAAAATCTTGTGACAAATGGCAGGGCATTTTTCTACTCCCCAGAAGTGGCTATCCTCAACTCTGCTGTTTCTCTTGGCATTATTCCTATATTTATAACTAGTATTCCTATATTGCAATTTTTTGGATAGACATTTTCTAGTGATTTCCTGGCAAGTAAATGTGAATTGAGATTTGCCATATCACAGTCTTCATTTTTTTGTCCCTACAATAGAATCATATCACAAATTTTCTTTAAATTATTGATATTCATATCATTAGGACCTTGCAGGTATTGTTAATTTGAGCCAATAGAATCTGGATTATTTCTAGTGTAATTTGCATTTTTCTGAGAGCAAATTGCCTTGTTTTTTCATTTGCCTGGTTTCATGTATGTGTTGCCAATTTTTTTTCAAAATCTCTATCATTGCTGACAGTTGCCTATCAATATTTTCCATGTGATCAAACATACTATTTTTTTTTTGAGACCTCCTTCCTATAGTCCTCTGTTATTCTGTTCTCCCTAGGCCTGCTGCCAGATGTTGTCCTGACTTGCATTTTACAGTTATACTGGGCCTTTGTTCACCATTCTCATGCTAGTTTTCCGCTTGCTGAATATAATACTTTTATTTTTCCTAATTTACTCCCTATTTTTGATAGAACACATAATCCAGTAACTTCCAAAGAAAAGGGTACATTGAAGATGATTTTATCATTCCCTTCAGATATAGAATTATCTTGATTTAATATTCACACCAGTTTAGTAATTTGATTGAATCTAGAATTCTAGGCCAGAATTCATTTTCCTTTGTGATATTAAAAGAATTGCTTTGTTTTCTTCTTTCAAATGATAATATTGAGAAGTCTGTTGCCATTCTGATTCTTGAAAATTTATCTGTGTTTTCTTCCTGGAAGCTTTTAGAAAATTCTGTTTTCCCCTGATATTTTGAAATTTTTCTCCAAAATACATTGTAAGATGTGTTTAAAACCCCATCACATTTTTCCCTCTCTTAGGGCTTAAAAAGGGAAAAGAGAAGAGAGAAAGAATTCACTAATTGAGTTTAATGCTTTCTATTTGATATCATTGGAAACATCCACTTTGTTTGCACATTCCTATACTCCCTCTAGGCACAGGAGCTATGTCTTCTACTGATCTAAAAAGGTTCCAGCCCCTTCAAGTTGCTTACTGTGTTCTTTCCTGCAGAGGTTTCTGCTGTCTCCCCTACTACTATCTTTTTCTTTTCTCTTTCCATTGTGAAACCATGTTTGTTGTTTCAGGGGTCAATGATGTTCAGGGATGTGTCCATAGACTTCTCTCAGGAGGAATGGGAATGCTTGGACTCTGGTCAGATGAATTTATACAAAGAAGTGATGTTGGAGAATTTCAGTAACCTGGTTTCAGTGGGTAAGGATAACTTTCCTTAGAAATTCAGAGTCTGCCCTTGGGAATATCTCCTTTCTCCACTTGAATTATTAACTTCAAGTAACCAGCTGAATTTCTGCTCCCTGTTCCCCAAGGAATGGTTTGAGCTGGAATGGAATGGAAGAGTTGGAAATGGGCAGCTCCGATGAGCTGAGGCTGAAGCTTCATCTTCTCCATCTTTCTCTGGTTTTTCCTGTAGTGGCATCTCTTCCTTGATCACCAAGGAACTGGATCTGATTTTTGGGACACCCACAGCATAACTATGTCCCATGTGTTTTCTTGTGAGCAGGACTTTCCAATTCTAAGCCAGCTGTGATCTCCTTATTGGAACAAGGAAAAGAGCCCTGGATGGTTAACAGAGAGCTGACCAGAGGCTTGTGTTCAGGTAAGTAAGAAGATGATAGGACTGGAACAGAGCATCATAGCACCTCTGAGACGTTATCAGGAAGCTCCCTTCAAAGGCCCAAGTCCTTTTCCTTATGAGCTAGTCTGTTTTTTTTCTCTTATGCTTTCCTCCCAGCCCAATATAGCAAGTACCTTCCCTCTTCCTTTCAAAGCAATTATTCTGCCTACAATTTAGATTTCATTCCTTCTTTGGATATGCTGTATTTATGCTTGTATAACAGAAGATCTTCTCACCCTAAGAAATGTATACATGTAAATCTGTGTGTTTGTGTTTTCTTTTTCATTTTCTTTCCCTGTGCTTGTTTTCATTTTATCTACTTTCCAGTTACTTAACCTCTTTGACCAGTTTGTCCTGGATTTAACAGTTCATTCTTTCATTTATCAAACATTTAATTATTTTTACTTCTTTTAAAAAATTGAAGTATAACACACATACAGAAAACTATGTGATTATGACTCTATAGCATGAATTATGTGAAGTGATGCATCTATGTAACCACCACTCGGGACAAAAAATAGAACATTACTAACACCTTAGAACCTCTTCTGCCCCCTCCCAATCGCTAGCCTCTTTTTCCTCCCACCAAGTAAGCACTATCCTGACTTCTAGCACCATGGATTAGTTTTGCCTGTTTTTGAACTTTATATAGATACAGTCATACAGTATTCAGTTTTTTGCCTTTGGCTTTTTCTGCTGAACGTTATATTTTAGTATGTCATACATCCCTGGTGTTGCATTTATCTGATGTTAGTTCTATGTTATGTTCTAGTAGCCTTGTTGTTTTACCTTTTGCATTTAGATCTACATTTCCTTGAAGTTTACATTTGTAGACACTGTGAGGTAGGGATCAAATTTCATTTTTTTTCATGTCAATATCTAATTGACTCATCAGCGTTTACTGAAATGACTGTCTTTTTTGCATACTCTTTAGGGCAGGCCACTTTTGCCATAAATTATCCTGTGTCTATAAGTCTATCTCTGCATTTTATTCTGTTCCTTTGGCTTGTCTACCTTTGTGCCATTACCACACTATATTAATAAATACAATAAAAAGAATGTAATAAATCTTTTCTAGTAGAGCTAGTTTTCCTGCTTCTTCAGTCCTTTGTATTTTTGTTTAAATTTTAGAATTTACAGTCCTTTGACTGCTTCTTCAGTCCTTTGTATTTTTGTTTAAATTTTAGAATTAGCTTATTAATATTCTCATAAAAACAGCATTTTAATTGAGTTTGAAGTGAATCTGTATATCAGTTTGTGGAGAATTAACATTTTTAATGGGAAGTCTTCTGAATATGTTTGACTTTTTAATTTGTACAGGTAGTCTGCTAGGTGCTGCCTAGTTTAGAAAAATATGTGGGTTTATTTGGAGACTTACTGTCTAATGTAGGAGCTAGAACATTGCTGTAAATAAATATCCACTGAGTAGATTCATCAATGAGAAGATCAAATAGAAAGCTCAGAAGAAAGCTATAAAACAGAAAGTATGGAAGTGGAATTGATCCAAGTAGAAGGTAATAGTTGGAGTCCTAGAAGTAGGTATTTTTGCCTATGAAGTTACTGTTGGAAATTTAAAAAAAAACTATGCCTCCAATGAGAAAGAATTCTGGATTTAACAAAGCTCTCGGAACCTAGGCAGCAGTTTGTGAATCTTTACTCTTTGTCAGCCATCAGTTGATCTCAGCTGCCCTTAAGTATTTTATTTTTTTCTCTGTGTGTCTTATCACTTTTCCTTCCTACCAACTTGCTAATTCATTCTCTTTTCTACCTTACCTTGACCTTACAGTCTCTGTTTATTCCTGTTTTATTTTGTTTTATTTATTTATTTACATACGTACTTACATACTTTTTTGAGTTGGAATCTCACTGTGTCGCCCAGGCTGGAATGCGATGGCACAATCACAGCTCACCACAGCCTTGACCTTCTGGGCTTAGGTGATCCTTCCACTTCAGCCTCCTGAGAAGCTGGAACTGTAGGCGCATACCATCACATCTGGCTAATTTTTTTATTTTTTGTAAAGATGAGATCTCGCTGTATTGCCTAGACTTGTCTTGAACTCCTGGACACAAGCAATTCTCCCACCCTAACCTCCCAAAATGCGGGGGTTTCAGCGTGTGTTACCATGCCTGGCTATCTTTTTTATTTTTTTAATAGTTAATTTAATTTTCATTAAAGTTATACATTTACAGATTTTTAAATCACAGTGTTAAAAAAGCTTATATTGAAAAACACAGCAACCTATTTTTAAAATCTATATATTCCCACCGCAACTGCCCCATCCCTCTCATCAAAGTCAATATATTTTTAACTATTAGCTTGATATTTCTGATACTTACCTTCATATTTTGAGTAGTATGCTTATTTTGTCATTTTGTGATACATCATACTATGAAAATATTTCTTGGTGTCTTGTTCTGATAGTTGAGGGCTGGACTCCCACAATCACCATATGATTCTTGACTGTATCAACATTTGTAGTTTATATATCCTGATTGCACAAATATTGTTATAACATTTTTTATTACCTGCTTAATGTACATCCTCATTTTTATATGCATTACTTTCATTTTCATTGTAGCTTGTAATTTGTAATTTCTGCTTATTGGAATGTTTTTATATATACTATGTATCATTTTTACATTTTGAAACAACTTGTTTTTTAAAGACAAAAACAGTTATCTTATTTTTTTGATAACAAAAGCACATCTATTACATCTCTTTTATGATTATTCCTGGATAGTCTCTACTACTTATACTAATTATAATTTTTAACCACAGAAACATGTGGGAGGTAGGTACTTGAGAACTGTCATACATAAACATTTTAACAGAGGAGTAAACCTCCTGAGTTCATGTGATACCATGCCCCCCCCCAGTAGCCATTCACACTCCTTTCAAGCCCTTATAAAAAAGACAAAGATGACTTTTTTTTTTACAGAATCCAAAGGTATAGCTATTCTCTAACATAAAAACAAGGCCTACGTAGTAAATAATAATGTCTGTATGTTAATACTCTGCTTAAGAATCAATGCTTTTAGTGTTTTATCTTAGAAATCATCCTGGTGTCCAAGGATTATTCATTAATTTTTCTTATTATCCACATTTTAAAGTTAACTAAGAATCTTGGTTATTATATTTAAGTTGACATACTGTAGAGCAACACAGTTATTTTTGATGTCAAAAAGATTGACAGAACTATAATTCAATTTGGTTTAACACATAATTGTATAGTCTTTATAATTTCAAAATTTTGCACTGATAAAATCAGGAAGAAGATATATAGCTACATTTAAACCGAAATGGTTAAACCAGTCTGATTTATCTAAGGAGTAATCTTGATCCCTTGAAACTTGGCTTCTTAAACCTTTTTAAACAATCTCTGGTTTTCAGCTAGCAATTCTTAGGAAATTGTGGAGTTTTTGTTTTGTTTTGTTTTGTTTCCCAGGGTAGAGATATATCTTGTTTATTTTTAAAAGCTAGCATGTTCAAACTATTAGAAGTTTTTTTATGACTTCCTTTGCACTATAATGACAGAACTGAATAGCCTACAAACCTGAAAATATTTGCTATCTTATTCTTTATAGAAAAGTTGCCCAACCCCTGGTGTCTATAAACCAATCAGAGTAGAGCTCCTTTAATTTTTTTTTTGGTATCAACTTTATTGAGATATAATTCACATACCATACAGTTTACTTACATAAAATGTACAATTCAGTGTCTTTTAATATATTGTATAGCCATCACCATAATCAATTGAGAACATTTTCACCTCAAAAAAAAAATCCCTGTATTCTTTAGCTATTCCCTCCACCCCCTCTCCATCCCCAGACTACCACTAATCTATTTTCTGTTTCTATGGATTTGCCTGTTGAGGACATTTCATATTATAAACAGAATTATAATATGTGACATTTTGTGACTTCTCTCTTTCACTTAGCATAGTGTTTTCAAGGTTCATCCATGTTGTAGCATGTCAGCATTTCATTCCTTTTTATTGGCAAATAATACTCTATTTTATGGGTATGCCACATTTTATTTATCCATTGATCAGTTGGCAGACATTTGGGTTTCTGCTTTTTGACTATTAATGAATAATACTATATAAAAACATATGTTTTGTGTGGACATAAGCTTTCAGTTCTTTCCATTTTATACTGGGAGTGGAATTGCTGGATCATATGGTAACTCTTTATTTAATCATCTGAGGAACTGCCAGACTGGTTTCCAAAATGATACCATTTTACTTGCCTACCAGCAGTGTATAGTAATTCCGATTTTTCCACATCATTTGTTAACTCTTGTTTTTATTTATATAGCCATTAATTTTTCTTATTTAATGTCAAGCATCTTAAAGTTCACTACGAATCTTGACTATTATATTTAAGCTGAACACTATAGGGCAACAGTTATATGTGAAGAAGTATCTCATTGTGGTTTTGATTTTTGTTTTTCTGATGACTAATGATTGAACATCTTTTCATACGCTTACTGGCCATTTTTATATCTTCCTTGAAGAAATGTCTGTTCAAGTCCTTTGTGCATTTAAAAAATTTTTTATTTTAAAATCAGGGGGTACATGTGCATGTTTGTTAATGAGTATATTGCATAATGGTGAGAATTAGGCTTCTAGTATACCCATCACCCAAATAGGGAACATAGTACTCAACAGGTAATTTTTCTAGTTCACATATCTCCCATCCTTCCCCTTTGTGGAGTCCCCATTGTCTATTATTGCCATTTGCATGTCCATGTATACCCATTGTTTAGCTCCCACTTACAAGTAAGAACATGGGGTATTTGATTTTCTGTTTCTGAGTTAGTTCACTCAGGATAACAGCTTCCAGCTCCATCTGTGTTGCTGCAAAGGACATGATTTCATTCTTTTTTATGGCTGCATAGTATTTCATTATGTACATATACTATATGTTCTTTATCTAATCAATCACTGAAGGACATTCAGTTTGGTTCCATGACTTTGCTATTGTGAACAGTGCTGTAATAAACAAACAAGTGCAGGTTTTTTAAATATAAACTTTGTCCATTTTAAAATTGGGTTGTCTTTTTTATTGCTAAATATGAGTTACTCAGAACTCCTAGAGTCACGTCTCTTATCAGGTATATAATTTGCAAATATTTTCCCTGCTTAGTGGGTTTTGTTTTCCCTTTGCTTGGAGGCACAAAAGTTTTTAATTTTGGTGAAATTCACTTTATCTATTTTTGGGGGGTTGCTTGTGCTTTTGGTGTGAGCTCTTAAAATTTTTTTTTTCATTTTAAAGATGTGTGGTACAATTTAGGGTTAGGTATACAAGTGTTCATTATGCAGGTACCCTTGTTAATGAGGTGTGCCCCTGTTCTCCTGGCAGTTTCCCACTACTGCCAACCCCACCCCTCTCTCCCCGTCAGTTTCCCACTACTGCCAATCCTTTCTTACAGTATTATGATAATTATGATAATTTTTAATTGTTCAAGGTCCACTTATGAGTGAGAACATGTCATATTCAGTTCTTTATTTCTGTGATAGATCACTAAGTTTTATAGACTCTAAGTCCATCCAAGTTGCTGTGAAGTTCATAATTTTGTCCTCCTTTGTGGCTGTGTAATATTCCATTGTGTATATGTACCACATTTTTTTTTGTCCAGTCCTCTTTTGATGGGCAGCCACAGTTGGTTCTGTGTCCTTGTTATTGTGAACAGTGCTGCGATGAACATATGTGTGCAGGTATCTTTTTCATAGAGTGATTTGAGTTCCTCCAGGTACTGGGAAGTAGGGGGATTGCGGGTTATATGGAAGGTCGATTTTTAGATCTTTTAGGAATCACCAAACTGTTTTCCACAGAGGTTGTACTAGTTTATACTCCCACCAACAGTGTAGAAGTGTTCCCTTTTCACCACATCCTCTCCAGCATCTGTTGTTTTTTGAATTATTGATGATGGTCATCCTGTCTGGAGTTAGGTGGTATCTCAGTGTGGTTTTCACTTGCATTTCTTTGATGACTAGTGAGACTGAGCATTTTTTCATGTGTCTGTTGCCTGCTCGTGTGTCTTCTTTTGAGACGTATTCTATTCATATCTTTTTGTTTTGTTGTTGAGTTGGAGTCTCAGTCTGTCACCCAGACTGGAGTGCAGTGGCTGCTCCTGGCCACTGCAGCCTTGACCTGCTGGGCTCTGGTGATCCTTCTGCCTCAGCCTTCCAAGTAGCTGGAACTACAGACACGTGCTACCACACCCGGCTAATTTTTTTGATTTATTGTAGAGATGAGGTCTCACCAAGTTGCCCAGGCGGGTCTTGAACCCGCGGGCTCAGGCAATCCACTCACCTCAGCCTCCCAAAGCGTGGAATTATAGGCTGAGTCACCAAGCCCAGCTCTATTCATATCTTTTGCTCACTTTGTAATGGGGTTGCTTTTTTTTTCTTTTTGGCACATTTGAGTTCCTTGTAGATCCTTGATGTTAGGCCTGCTGTGTCAGACATGGAGTTGGCAAATATTTTTTCCAGTCTATGGGCTGTCTCTCTGCTCTCTTGATGATTTCTTTGGCTTTGCAGAAGCTTATCAGTTTAATGAGGTCCCACTTGTCTATCTTATCTCTTATGGCTTGGGCAATTTGGGTTTTGATCAGGAATCGGTTGCCAGTTCCAACTTCCATAAGTGTGTCTCCCCTGCATTTTCTAAGCTTCTTACAGTTTGAGGTTTTACATTTAGGTTTGCGATCCATTTAGAGATAAGTTTTGTGTATGGAGATAGGTAAGGGTCCTGTTTCAATCTTCTGCATGTGGTCAGCCAGTTTTCCCAGCACCATTTACTGAATAGGTTCTCCTCTTCCCAGTAGTGGGTGGTGGAGACTTTATCGAAGATGAGCTGGTTGAGAAATCGAGGTTTTGCTTCTGGGATCTCAGTTCTATTCCCTTGATCTATATGCCTGTTCTTGTACCAATACCAGACTGTTTTAATTATTGTAGCTTCATAGTATAGTTTAAAGTCTGGGTGTGTGATAACTCCTGCTTTGTTTTTGTTTTTGTTTTGTTTTTTGCTGAAGATTGTTTTGGCTATTCTTGGTTGTTTATGTTTCTATATGAATTCCTGTGTTGGTTTTTCTAGGTCTGAGAAAAATGTTGCTGGCAATTTGATGGGTATCGCATTAAATCTGTAGATTGCCTTGGGTAGGATGGACATCTTAGCAATGTTGGCTCTTCTAATCCATGAGCATGGAATATTTCTCCACTTGTTTGTGTCATCTTTGATTTCTTTGAGCAGTGTTCTGTAGTTTTCATTGTAAAGATCTTTTACGTCTCTGGTTAGAAAGATGCCAAGGTATTTCTTTTTTTGTGTGTGGCTATTGTAAATGGAATTGTGTTTTTTATTTGGGTTTCTGTTTGTTTATTATTGGTGTATAGAAGTGCAATTGTCTTTTGTACATTTATTTTATACCCTGAGACTTTGCCAAAATCCTTTATCAGTGCCAGGAGGTTTTTGGCAGATTCTCTTGGGTTTTCAAGGTATGCAATCATGTCATCTGCAAAGAGAGATAACTTGACTTCCTCTTTTCCTAACTGGATACCCCTGATCGCCTTCTCTTCTCTGATTGCTCTAGCCAGGACTTCCAAAACTATGTTGAACAGGAGGGGCGAGAGTGGGCATCCTTGTCTTATCCCAGTTTTCAGTGGAAATGGTTCCAATTTCTATCTATCTGTTTAGGAGTATGCTGGCTGTGGGTTTCTCGTAAATGGCTTTTACTATTTTGAGGTATGTTCCACGTATGCTTAGATGTTCGAGGGTTTTTATCAAGAAGAGGTGCTGGATTTTATCAAAAGCTTTTTCTGCATCTAATGATATAATCATGTAGTTTTTGTTTAAACATCTGTTGATGCATTTAATTACGTTTATGGTCTTATTAATGTTGAACCAGCCTTGCATCCCGGGGGTGAAGCCTACTTGGTCGTGGTGGATGATTTTTCAGAGGTGTTGTTGAATCCGGTTTGCTAGAATCTTGTTGAGAATTTTAGCATCTATGTTCATCAAATATATTGTCCTGCAGTTCTCTTTCTTTGTTGGGTCTTTACCTGGCTTGGGTATCAATGAGATGTTAGCTTCATAAAATGATTTGGGGAGAGTGCTATCTTTCTCAATTACCTGGAATACTTTCAACAGGATTGGTGTCAGTTCCTCCTTGTATGTCTTGTAGAATTCTGCTGGAAAGCCATCTGGTCCAGGGCTTTTTTTTTTTTTTTTTTGTCAGTAGTTTTCTTATGACATAATCCATTTCCTTGATTGTTATTGGTCTATTTAGGTTCTCAGTGTCTAATTGTTTCAACCTAGGGAGGTTGTATGATGTCAGGAAGTTCTCCATTTCCTTTAGGTTTTCAAGTTTGTTTCCATACAATTGTACATAGCAGTCTCTGATAATCTTTTGTATTTCTTTCGGGTCAGTTGTGACTTCATCTTTTGTGTTTCTGATTGAATTTATTTGGGCTTTTTCCTCTCGTTTTCTTGGTCAGTCTGGCTAGAGGACCATCTATTTTGTTTATCCTTTCAAAGAACGAGCTTTTGGTTTCCTTTATTTTTTGTATTATCTTTTTGTCTTCAATGTCCTGGATTTGGGCTTTTATTTTGGTGGTCTGAATTCTTCTGCTGGAGTTAGGGTTTTGGTGGTCTTGCATTTCCAGTTTCCTTAGGTGACTTGTTAGGCTGTTAACTTGTTACCTTTTCATTTTCTTCATGTGTGTTTGTAAAGATATGAATTCCCCTCTTACTACACCTTTCAAGGCATTCCAGAGGTTTTGGTAAGCTGTTTCTTTATTTTCATTTGTTTCCAGGTAACTTTTAATCTCTGTTTTGATTTCATCATTGACCCAGGAGTTCCTTAGCATCATACTGTTTAGTGTCCATGTCTTTGTGGGTTTGGGAGGAACTTTACTGGTGTTGATATTTATTTTTATTCCACTGTGGTCTGAGAAGGTGCATGGCAAAATTTCAGTCTTATAAAATTTGCTTATGTTTGTTTTATAGCCAATGATGTGGTTGATCTTGGAGTATGTTCCATGCGGTGATAAGTAAAATGTATATTTTGTGGTCGTTGGGTGGAGTGTTCTGTAGATATCAATTAGGTCCATTTGTTCAAGAGTCTTATTGAGGTTCTGGGTCTCCTTGCTGGTTTTTTATCTTGACGTTTTTTGTCTTTTGTGTTTAAATTTGATGTTTTTATTTCTAGATTTTTTGAAAAAATTGTAAATACGTTTATATATAATGTCCTTGAGACCATATGTTTGTGAATTTTTATACAACATCAATATTTTAAGGATTATCTGTATTGAAATAAGAAGATATAGTTTTTCTCTAGTAGTGCTCTAGAGTTGGCTTGAACTAGCCACTAAAAGCATTTTGCGTGCATCTTTTCTTAATGACAAATCGTAGTGAAGTACCAAGGTAGGTTGAAATTGGCTGGAGTGGGAATG
>CAUYQG010021547.1:0-27975 GCA_963574415.1 Tarsius wallacei
ATGTAGGGCCCAGCTCTTTTGGGCCCAGGTTAGGAGGATGAGCACATCTTGGTCCCATTAGCTGCGTGACGAGTCATGGCCAACTCTCTGTGTTCTGGTTTTCTTGTCTTTTGAAAGGGGATAACTGTTGTGCTTCTCACAGGGGTGAGGCTTGGATGGGGGTGATGCCTCTAGACCCCCTACCAGTCCTGTAGGGTCACCACGAACACAGGTGCTGGGTGGGTGGGGGTGGGGGTGGGGACGCCAGCTACCTTTTGTCTTGCCACACTTTGCTTTACCTCTTTGGATTCTCAGAATTGCCCCCATGAGCTGGGCAGGACAGGGGCTCTTGTCTCATTTTACAAACAAGGAGACTAAGGCCTTGAGCACAGAAGTAATTTTTTGAGACTCACCATTTGAGTCTGTCCCTGAGAACAATTTCACTGTGGAAAAAGTGCCTATTGGGTTTCAGGTTTTTCCAAAAGGGACTTTCTGGCCAAGGAAGACATTTGCATCTTGGCCTGCAGGGAAGCAAATATTTTCCTGGAGGGTAGAAGGAAAACAGCCTTGGCCCAATCTGGCTTGTTTTTCCCTGTTCAGAGCCCTCCTGTTTCCTGCCTGGGACAGCCAGATTCCCCCACTCCCAGGGCCACTGGAAGTCCCTCCCAGGATGTTGCCTGTGACCTTGCACACAGCCTCCTCAGACCATTTCCCATCCCCTGCCGGCCTCTCTAGCTGTGCTGGGTATAATGTGTAGATACAGCAGGGGTGCCTGGGGACAGGGTGGTCACTTCTGTGCCCTCCACTGTGTGCCAGGTGCTGTGCCATGTGCTGGGCACAGGGATGGGTACAATGCAGTTGGTGCTGGGCTGAGGCCAGCCCCTGGCCCACCCTTTGGCAGACTGGGATAGTCCCCTGAGTACAGTGGGGTGGGCTGCCAGCTTCTGAGTCTGGTGCAGAATTATTCTTGAGACAGTTGCTTCTTAAGTTCAAAAGACAGGCCCTTCTAGGCCAGTGGGTCTGGCCTCCACGGCTCGAGGCTGCCAACCCTGGGAGGGTTTCACCAGGACACACGTTCTCAGCCCATCCCCAGAGCTTCTGATTCAGAGGGTCTTGGGCAGGGCCCAGGCATCTGTAATCTTAAAAGTTCCCCAGGTGCAGTAGCATGGAAACCACAGCTCATGGCGTTACTGTGAGGGGATTCTGAGGGACTGGTGGTTTCCAGGCTGACCTCCTCAGTGGCTGAGTCCTGAGTGATATGTGGAACTTTCTCCTGACATCCTTGACAATCTGATCTGGACAGGTTCTCTGAGCCGGGGAAAGTTAGCAAACACAGTTGGGAGAGACCCAGAAAGGGAGAGAATGTTCTAGTTGGGAGTAGAGGGAGCGGGTGCAGGGAGAGTCAGTGGGACTCCATCTGGGCAAGGAAGGACTGGTGGAGGTGTGTGGAGACCACTGACTTGGGAATGTGGGAGACTATGGGAGACTGGCTACTCCTACAGGGGACCTGGATTGTCTCAGGGGAGGGAGGGGAGTTCCTGAATTCTAGAATTTTGCTTTTCATTTGGTGATCTTTAAAATATTCTTTCATCTGGCTGAGCATGGCGGCTTAGCACTTTGGGAGGCTGAGGCGGGAGAATTGCTTGAGCCCAGGAGTTTGAGACCAGCCTAGGCAACATGGTGAGACCTCGTCTCTACAAAAAACAAAAACAAAAAAGTTAGCTGGGCATGGTGGTGTGCATGCCTGTAATCCGAGCTATTTGGGAGACTTAGGCTGAAGGATTGCCTGCACCTAGGAGGTCAAGGCTGCAGTGAGCTGTGGTCACACCACTGCGCTCCAGCTTGGGCAGCAGAGTGAGACCCTGACTCAAAAAAAGAAAGAAGGAAGGGAAGGGAGGGGAGGGAAGGGGAGGGGAGGGGAGAGAACAAATTCTTTTATCTGCCCTAAAGGTAAGTTTTCTCTGTAGTTAACTTTGTCACTAGAAATTTCTATAGAGCTAGATCTAAGTTTCTAAGTTTCTTTTTTTTTTTGAGTTGGAGTCTCACTCTGTCACCCAGACTGGAGTGCAGTGGCCGCTCCCGACCACTGTAGCCTCGACCTGCTGGGCTCCGGTGATCCTTCTGCCTCAGCCTTCCAAGTAGCTGGAATTACAGGCGTGAGCTACCACGCCCAGCTAATTTTTGATTTATTGTAGAGATGAGGTCTCACCAAGTTGCCCAGGCGGGTCTTGAACCTGCAGGCTCAGGCAATCCACTCACCTCGGCCTCCCAAAGCGCTGGGATTATAGGCTGAGCCACCAAGCCTGGCTATATTTCTTGAGGCAGGGATTCACAAACTTGTGGGATGGTCTATGATAATTTCCACTCCCCCTTATATTGTGTCTCAAGTTTGAGAACTACCGATGAGCTGGCATTGTGTTGGAAAGCTAGTTGTGATCTCGACCTGCATAAATGATTGCAATTCTGATGCCCGTCAGAAACGTGCGGCAGGTGGTGGTCTATCCCTATTTCACAGATGGACATAGAATGCCAGGCAGGTGACAGGAACTTGCTTGGTTTGGCTCATGGTAATGAATTGGGTGCCAGTTAGTGGAAGGATGAGGACTGGACTTCTGACTGACTGGTGGGCTGTGTCGTGGTTTAAATGGTGGCCCCATCAAAAAGGTATATCCATGTCCTAGAACATGTGAAGTAACCTTATTTGGAAAAGGGGTCTTTGCAGATGTAGTTCAGCTCAGGATCTTGAAATGAAGTCATCCTTTGTTATACCTGGGCATGCCCTACATCCAGTGACAAGTGTCTTTATGAGAGACGGGTGTGTTAGCTCATGCTTGTAATCCCAGCACTTTGCGAGGCTGAGGTGGGAGGATTGTTTGAGTCTAGGAATTTGAGTTTGGGCAACAGAGCAAGACCTCATCTCTAAATTTAAAAATTGGCCAAGTGTGGTGACATGCGCCTGTAGTCCCAGCTACTTAGGAGGCTGAGGTAAAAGGATCGCCTGAACCTAGGAGGTAGAGGCATGATCATGCCACTGTACTCCAGTCTGGGTGACAGAGCAAGACCCTGTCTGAAAAAGAGAGAGAGTGAGAGCACAAGAGAGGCAGGGGGAGATTTGAAATGGACAGCGAGGAGAAGACCCAGACACACAGGGAAGGCCATATGGAGAGGGAGACAGGCAAGCTGATGAGCCAAGGAGCTCCGGGAGCCACCAGAGGCAGAAGGAGGCAGTAAGGCAGAATTCTTCCAGGGCCTCTGGAGGGAGTGTGGCTCAGCTGACACCTTGGTTTCTGACTTTTGGCTTCCAGAACAGGGAAAGAATACATTTCTGCTTTAAGCAGTTTGTGGTGAATTGTTAGGGCAGCCCTAGGAACCTACACGAGCCCTTTTATGTTACCAGGTTGCTTCACCGGGGAAGGACCCAACTGAGCAGGCCCTAAAAATCCCTCTTTCCCTTCTGTGGGCTGTGAGGAAGGCTGAGGGGAAGGGAGGGCTGGGGAGTGGAGGGCCGGGCTAGGGTGCAACTGGCAGGGAGTAATGCCTATAGTCCCTTCCCCCTGAGACTGTGCCTGTACTACCCCTGTCTACCCCAGGCCAGGGGTCACTTCCTACAGCTGATTTCTTAGGGGCTTCACATCTGCAAGGGAAGGCAATGCAAGCTAGCTCTCAGGAAGAACTCCTGGTTATGAAAGTGGTTGGCTGGGCACGGTGGCTCACGCCTATAATCCCGGCACTTTGGGAGGCCAAGGTGAGAGGGTTGCCTGAGCCCAGGGGTTTGAGACCAGCCTGGGCAACTTGACAAGACCTCATCTCTACAATAAATCAAAAAATTAGCTGGGCGTGGTGGCACGTGACTGTAGTTCCAGCTACTTGGAAGGCTGAGGCAGAAGGATCACCTGACCCCAGCAGGCGGAGGCTGCGGTGGCTGTGAGCATGCCACTGCACTCCAGCCTGGGCGACAGAGTGAGACTCCAACTCAAAAAAAAAAAAAAAAAAAAAAGAAAGTAGTTAAACCAAAACTGCTTGCCAAGCTGGGCTATAAGATATCTGGATTCTCTCACAACCTTCAGAGCAGGAGTGTCACCCATTGTCATGTGGGACACTTAGGGTGTGACCTGAGCTTTTAATCTGAACTTTGAGGGGATGTGGTGGGCATCTGGTGCTACCCCTTCCTCTTAGAGAGAGGGAACCAAGCCCCAGGCCATCCATCCAGTGTTCCTGGTTCTAATACTCTGGCGAATGGGACAACCATTATTCAGAGGGGACAGTGGACACTACTCAGTGGTTTCATCCCAGTAGTGTCTTCTACAGCCAGGGTGTGGGTGCCCACACTGTAAAGGAGACTGGGAAGAGGCCAACATGTGACTTCTCACAGAGAGAGGGCGAATGTTCCCTTCAGGGCCAGAGCCCAGGCAGCGGGAGTTCAGTTCATGCCTCTCTGTCCTCGTTCCAGCTCAGCCTTTGACTTGGAAGAGACCGCCCTTTGCCTGGGCCCCGGGGACAGTGAGCCAGCCCTGTCCATGTCTCTTGAGAATCTGGCCTTCACAGAGTCCTAGCAGCATGCTCAGGCTGCTGCAGACATTCTGTGATCTGGGCGAGGTGGGCCAGCCTGGCCAGTGGCTCCCGGGAGCCTCTGGCAGGGACACATAGCCACAGAGAGCTGGCTCTGGGCTTCTATAGGGGTGGCAGTAGCTACTTGACTTTCCAACCAGAAGGCAGGTGGACTCAGGTTCAGAGCAGAAACAAGATGAGAGCAGGAGTTGTCCAGGGACCCATAGGCACCGAGATGGGGTGGGTCTGCTTCTGGTCTGTTGGTTTCTACTGTATCTTCCTTCTCCACTCTGGTCCACTCTGGTGCTGGCCTCACGTGGAATTAGACTTTGTTCTTGTCAGCCAGGAAACCTCCTCTCCCCCACCCTCTGCTAGCCTGGTTGTGCCTGCTGCATCCTCCTACATTGTCTTTTTAAAGCCAACAATTAACGAGCCCTTCCTATGTGCTGGGCTTGGGGCTGAGTGATTTTCTAGATGTTCTCTCATGTAATCCTTCAGTAGCCTGAGAGGCAGTACGGCTATCGTCCGTTTGCCCTGGGAAGGAGAGACTCAGAGAGGTTAGGTGACTGGCTGGTAAGTGCTGGAGGTGCCGTGGGGAACCTCACTGTTTTGTGGACTAGCTCACTTCCTTCTTGGCCCAGATGTTGGACCTTGGGAGAACTTTTCTCTCTTAGAAAGATAACTTTTTGGGGATGGGTTGTTTGGTCATTGGTTCAGTTGTTTAGTTACTCATCAGACTAAACATCTGAGGGCCTCAGATTCTCCCCAAGGCTCTGCTAGGGGAGCACCAGCTCCCTGGGGCAGAGGCCACAGCCCCTCCAGGGAGGTGGGCTGACTGCCACACATGTGGGGAACAAGGGAGCAAGCGGACCTGAAGTGATACAAGGAGCCCAAGCCCAGGTCTCATTGGAGCAGGAAGGCAGAAATGGACCCAGCATTGCTGTCCTTCAGAAACAGGTTTGTACATTTTTCTTTTTTGGAGAGGGCATGAGAAGTCTTGTTCATGATGACAGAGGGCAGCTCGTGGTGGGCAGAGCACTGGTCCGGGAGTTGGAAGACCCAGGTCACAGCTGCTGAACGAGGGCTGATTTGCTGTGTGACCCTGTGGGAGTGACAGCCTTCCCATCTGTAAAATAAAGGGGTCGGGCCAGACCAGTGTTCATCTGCTTACTCCTGGGGGTGTACAAGGTGATTTCAGGTGGTCCGTGGGGGAGCACTTTGAACATTTTATTATGTATTCAGTTTAATGTATGTTAAAGAGAATAATTAGTATCTCAAACCCATGGTTTTGTAGATGTTGATTAGTTTGGATCAGAACCATAATTATTTGAGCAAGAGAGTATAAAGAAATATGTCAAGTTGATATCAGTGCAAGCAGTTGGCCAACCTAGCCCGAGTCAGACGAACGAAGACTTGGAGACGCTGGAAGTCCTCAGTGGTTCCTTCTATTCTCTTCTGGGAACTTGGACAGTGTGGCACCTCCTGGTTGGGTGTAGACACTTAACACAGTCTATGCACTGCTGACTGTTAGAGAAAGAAGGGAGCTTCTCATTGTGTGTTACAGCATCTTAGTTTACAAAGGAGTTTCACCATCTGCTTCTCTGAGTGCCCATGATAATCCCCTCTCACAGCAGAGAGATGCTCAGAGAAGGAAGCGGTCTGTCCAGTGGCTAGCAGCTTCTAAGTGGCCTAGTGCCTCCAGCCCACATGGGCTCTTTGCTAGGTCACACCAGCCCTGCCCTCTGGAGTTCTCCTTTCCCTGACCTGTTGTTACTCATGGCCACCACTTCTGCACAGGGTTTCAATTGTGTTGGTTTGTGGTTTGTTGTGTGGTCTTCTCTTGACCTAATTTTCTTAAAGCAGAGAGGAGGGGGTTTAGAGTTACAGTGACCCTCTCTCTTTCTTCCCCCAGGTTTCTTCTCATGTGCAATGAGGAGCATGTTCTAAAGCTTTCGGCATCCTGTTTTGGGTGTGTAATGGGTTCCTGTCACAGCCCGTGTTTAGCTCCAGTTAGCAGTTAGTGAAACATCTGGTTTGGGCATTCATTTTGGGGTAGAGGAGGCCACCTGCCCTGAGCCTCTGATGAGCTGGCCCTTGGCGGTGGCCACTGAGACTTTCCTGCTGGTGTTGAATCTGGTATGAATCTTCAGGCCAAAGGAAGGCCTCCTTTTGGAAAACATGGAACTTTAATCTTGCTTGCTTTCCTAACTTCTTATTATAACAAATCCAAACATATAGAAAAGGTGAAGGAATGATACAATGAACACCCATATATCCACCACCTAGAGAATCAAAAAGTTTAACATTTGGCCGTGTTAGAGTACATTAGAGACATCAGGGCAATTCACCTCAAATATCACAAGATACACCTCCAAAAAAAGAGAACGTTCTTGGATGTAACCACAACAACGTTACTGAAAATACTAAGTCCATATTAAGATTTCTCTAGACCAGGCATGGTGATTCATGCCTGTAATTGAGAGCACTTTGGGAGGCTGAGGCAGGAGATCACTTGAGGCCCAGAGTTTAAGACCAGTCTGGGAAATATAATAAGACTCTGTCTCTATTGAGAGAGAGAGAGAGAGATCTATAATTGTCCCTAAAATGTTAAAATGTCTCTCATAGTATATTTAAAAAATCAGGATCCAGCATCACAGTTCATGCATTACACTGGGTTTTTTTCCTAACAAAAATGATCCAGTGCATCTGAAACTTGAGGGTGACCTCCGAGGACCTGGACATCACAGGTTCTGGAGTCCTAGGGAGGACTGCGGTATGTTACTGGTCTGATCTGTGCCTGACCCAAGACCTACTGGGATCTACTATGTCCTCTTGTTGCTTGGAGGAAATTCAGAAAGCTGATAGGGAAAGGCTTGCTGGATTCGGAAAGCCATCCCCCCTACCCTGCTCCAGAACTCCTCATCCCCTCATCCCATTAGGAGAGGCGATCAGTAGCTAGAAGCCAGACCCAAGACTCCCAGAGTGCCCACCCTAAATCACCAGGAGCACGTGCTAGGCCCTGTGCCAGGCTCTGGGAGAGGATGCTCTTAGAAACTGTAAGATCCAGGGCTGGCCGCCCAAAGTCTGCCTGTGAAACCCAACATGACCTGTGTGGCCAGACCATGACTTTTGGGAAGTCAGTGTGCCCATTGATGTGTGGGGCAGCAGATCTTTGTTCCTTGATTCTGATGCCTGGAGTAGGTTGTGATGGGGCTGAGAGAGCTCACTTCTCTCATACCAGTTGGAGAGTACCAAGCTGCTGGAGCAGCCGCCCATCAGGAGTTCCTATATCCAGCCATGATGGAGGAGATGGACTTTGGTTTTTTTTTCTTTGAAAATTTTAAACCCACAGAAAAAAGGAAAGAATTCAAAGAACATCTTGTCTTAACAGCTCTCTAAATATACCATTTCTTTTTTGCCAACCCATCTACAGGGAAGCGGTAGTCATTGTAACGCCTCCCTCTAAATACCCCAGCATGTAGCTTTCCCAAAAGGTCATTCTTTTGCACCATTGCCCATCTGAGAAAAAAAAAAAAATCACCATTAAATGAAACATCATTGATCTACAGTCCACATTCAAATTTCCCCAGTTGTTCCTTGTGTTATGAGAATTATGTTTGGTCTTTGTCCCCAGTTCCTGGCATAGTACTCCTAAAACCCTTGGAATTTCCTGATAGGAACGTCTTTTGTTATTTATAATGAACCCGTTTCATCACTTCTGAGTTTATGCTGATGAAGTGACTTAGGGTAGGGCTTTAGATAGCCCAGGAGGGAGTGAATCACCAGAAAGACCCAGTGATTGGATGGTTGGAATTTATAGTCCCACAGAAGAGAGGGGGCGGTGCTGGAGATTGAACTCTATGAAAAACTTGAACTTGAGATTTCGTGTGCTTCTGGGTTTGGGAACACGCTGAAGTGCTGGGAGGGGGGCGGGCCCAGGGAGGACATGGAAGCTCCACCTTCCCTCTTTCCCTCTCCTATCTCCTCCATCTGGCAGTTCCTGAGTTGTGTATCCTTTAATAAACTAGTTAATATAAGTAACCCTGAGTTCTGTGAGCTGTTCTCACAGAGTATCAAACTCAAGGAAGGGGTTGTGGCAACTCTCAATTTATAGCTGGACTTTGAGACCTGGACTTGTGACTAGCATCTGAAGTTGAGACAATCTTGTGGGCCTGAGCCCTTTAAATTGCAGGACCTGATGTTAACTTCAGGTAGGTAGATAGTATCAGAATTGAACTAAATTGTAGGACACCCGGGTAGTATCCAAGAGAATCAGGGAATTGGTTGTTGACCTTGGAAAGCATCTCATTCCCCAGATGTCCTTTGTGGCTGATATTTTATCCTCCTCCCTCCAGAATACATTCAAGGTTCCTGGTTACTTTTGGCACTCTCTTTGATCTTCCCTCATCTAGACTGCTCTCACCTTTTTTGAGTCCTTTGAAGCCTCCAGGCTAGTTATCTGCAGAACATCTGGACTTGCTCATGGTTTTCTCATCATCAGGTCATGCCACACATTTCCTGTAGGAGCATCTCACAGGGGATGCAGCAGGAGGTACAGGATCTCGCACTGGGGGCATGTGCTGTCTGGCCACACCCCCATTGGCCATCCTGAACTTGACTGTCAGCCCTCTCCATTCTAAAGGCACCTTTTCCCAAGATGATGAATATGTAGGCTAATGTGAATACTCTGGTGAAAGAACTTTTGAAAGCTAATCTGAGCGTGTGTTTAAATTACTTCAGTGATTTCCTTATCCCAGCCTCAAAATACATCGAGCCTGCCTGCTTCTGGCCACCTTGACCTGCCCACCGTGGTCCAGGCCATTGCACCTTGCATAGGTTACTGCAGTAGCTTTCTGACTGGTCCCCTTCCGCAGCCATCCCCTAATCTCTTCTCAGCACAGCAGTCTTAGTGTCTCATTTAAAGATCACAGTTGAGAGCCATGCCTGGAGTCCCAGCTACTCAGGATGCTAAGGCAGGAGGATCACTTGAGCTCAGGAGTTTGAGACCAGCTTGGGCAACGTAAAGAACCCCCCTTCAATTAAAAAAAAAAAGACCATGGTCAGAACAGGTCACTTCTCTGCAAATTTCCAGGGCCCCCACCCACTCAGAGCAAAAGCCAGAGTCCTCTCTGGCCTAAGAGTCCCTGCCTGACTTGCCCCAACTCATCTCCTACAATCTCCCTCTCCAGCAGTCCCCTCCCCCTTGCTGTTCCTTGGGCACATGAGCACATCCCAAGGCTTTGGTGCCTGCTTGGATGCTCATCCATATATATATATCCATGGGGTTTGGTCCCCCTGTACTTGAATCTTCTCAAATGTCACCTTCTCTGGCCATATTGACAAACCCTTTCCCCAACCTCCCTAGCCTTCTTCCCTGTTTTATTTTTATTGGTAGCACTCATAACCACAACATACTATATATTTTTCTCATTTATTTGCCTCTCCCCGACTAGAACATGAGCTCTACCGAAGCTGGGATTTTTGTGTTTGGTTTGCTGCTATAATTGCTTAATTTTTTTTGTAAAGATGACATCTCATTATGTCTCTCTGTGTCCCCAGTGCTTAAAACAGTGGCTCTCAAAGTAGTTCCAGGGACCTATGGGGTCCCCTTTCAGGAGGTCCTTGAGGTCAAAACCACTTTTACTTTTTTTTTTTTTTGAATCAGGTTCTCACTCTGTTGCCTAGGCTGGAAGGCAGTGACATGATCATAACTCACCACAGCTTCGACCTCCTGGGCTCAGGCGACCCTCCCACCTCAGCCTCCCTAATAGCTGGGACTACAGGCACCACACCTGGCTTAATTTTTTTTTTTGGTAGAGATGAGATTTCACTCTCTTGCCCAGGCTGGTCTTGAACTCCTGGGCTCAAACAGTCCTTCTGCTTCAGCTTTCCAAAGTATTGGGGTTACACAGGCCACCGTGCCTGACCCAAAACCACTTTAATGGTGACACTAAGACTTTCCCATTCTCTTTCTCTCAGGAGCACATGATGAAGTATTTTGGAGGCACACGGACACTGTGACGGAGCAGTGGGCTGAATAAGGAGCAGGTCTGAGAATCCAGATGGCTTCTCATCGGCCAGACATTCACATTTGCAAACGTGCAAAGCCTGTGCCACTGTGCTCATTCAATTTTTTCCTTTGGAAAAAGGTCTTTTAAATTAAAAAAATCTAGTATTTATATAAACATGTAAATCTATTGTTATTTTTAAATGAGTTAATACATGTTTAAAATTTGTCTCAGTTTTAATTTATGGTAAATAATTGGATGTCATCCATAAAAACAAAAACAAAGCTGCTTTATTCTTTTTTTTTTTTTTTTGAGTTGGAGTCTCTTGTCGCCCAGGCTGGAGTGCAGTGGCACGCTCACGGCTACTGCAACCTCGACCTGCTGGGCTCAGGCAGTCCTTCCTCCTCAGTCTTCCAAGTAGCTGGAACTACAGATGCATGCCACCATGCCCGGCTATGCTTTACTCTTAAAAGCAAAATTTTTGAGAATAGAAAGGAGCTCTGACCACAGACTTTGAAAACCACTAGCTTAAAACAATGCTGGGATGTTACAACAACTCAGTAAATAGATGTTGAATGAATCAAAGAACTTTTTGGTTTAACTTTGTGGCCTGGCTTCTGTCTCCTCCCCTTCCCTCATCCTCTGCCTGTCCTTGCTGACCCGCTGCCCCTGTGGAATCCTTATCCTTTCATGGGCATCTGGAAATCCTTATCCCTTTTGTCCACCTCTGGATTCTTGTTTGTCCATTAAATGAACTCAGTGCAAACATCACCTCCTAGAAGCCTTCCCGAATCTCACCCATCTGATTTCATGTCTCCTTCTCTCCGGCCCCTCTGTACACTTGATTATTCTACCCCATAGTTGGTTGGTGTGTTGGTGTGTGTCTCTTACCAGACTGAGCTTCTTGAGGGCAGGAACTAGTTCTTATTTGTTTATTCCCAATGTTTGGTACATAATAGTTGCTTAATGAAAGTGTTGAACCAGGGAGTGCTGTCTTGGAATTCAGAAGAAGGACTCTCCTGCTTCCTGGAATTAACTTTGAACCAAAGTGGCTCTAAAGGAGAAATGGTTCCTGGCATCCGATGCAGGTCTTGAAATGTCAGCATTAGGACAGTGCTGCTTCATCACCAGGGAATAAGTCACATTTACCGAGCACCTGCCAGTGCCAGGGACTTTTGCATGGCATCTAGCTTCAGGGGCATTGCGGTTTGTTTGGCCATAGTGAACTGGCTTGGGCCCTAACCACATTCCATATGGCTTCTGTGGAGAGACTGTGGTCTGGGATCTAGGCCACCACACTTCGGTGAACTTCTGGGACATCCTAACACATTTGCATTGTATGTGCAGACTGTGAATTTGTTGAGGTCAAAGTCGGTATATGTGTTGCTGAATCCTGCCACCACGCCCTGCATGCAGTCGGTAATAAATGCATGGCATTATCTGTTCAGTAGGCACAGTCACTACTCAGTACCAACTCAGTACCAGCAAGGGCTTCCTGTTGTTGATTTCATAGGTATTCAGAAGTGAAGAGAGATCTCTATAGCTGGGTGGTCCACAATGGCTTTCCAGGGAAGGAGGGCTCTGAGCTGCACTTCGGAGGACGTGTATTAGCCCATCTGGGCCTTATTATTTCTGAAAAGCAGTTGATCTCCTTTCTGAGGCTGCTGTGGGGCCGGTGCTGGAGGTGTGTGCCTTGATTGAGGCTGGTGGGGAGAGCATTGCTCTCCCCTTTAGGGTTTCACCCTTGCAGAAGTGTGACATCCCTGGGTCAGGTGGGAAAGCAGGGGTGGACCCTGTCTAGGGAGGAGTTTCCATGCACTCCTGGAGCAGTGACAGGATCCTGGGGGTTGTTGTGGTCAACAGCGAAGCTGAGACCCAGAGAAGGGCAAGGACTTTCCCAAGATCACAGAGGAGCTGATGGCAGAGCTGTAACTGGAGTCTAGGGCTCCCACATTCTAGCTCAGCGTTCCTTCCAACTAAGTGATGCCGCCGCCTTCTCCCCTCTGACCTCTTTGGAGCCATGAGCCCTTGGACTGGGCACTCAATCGTCTTTAAGGCCCTACACATGCCTGACACTTTAGAGCTGACTGCCTCCTCCCCTTCCCAACCCTAGTTCAGGGGCAAAGGGCTCAGTTCAGATGTTGGATTCCGTCCAAAAGGGGAAACAATGAACCAAGGGCCATAGCTATATATCTATATAGCTGTTTCTCTCTTGCATATAAAGTTATATGTAACCTTAAAAACAAGAAATATGAAATACTTAATAAGCCTTATCATTGTCCAGATCGTGTTGAGATAGTTTATATGTGCCTGACTCAGCCGGGTGTCTCCCGGGAGGGCAGTCCTGGCCGTGAGCCTCACTTTGCTCTGCTGTTGGAGCTTCCTTCATCTCTTCCCTCCTGTCTCTCCCTGTCCACTCTTCATATGGCTCCCTCCTTTATGGTGGCTTCTCCTCAGCAGCTCAGAGAGGTCAGGGAGAGGTGAGACCACAAGGTCCCCACAATCCTGCTCCCTGAAACTCCTTTTGCCCTCACTTTGGGCCCCATGAGGATCACTCCTAGGCAGTCTCTGGTAAAGACCCCAGGCCAGTGGAAGAATAGGGACCTGTTCCCGGACAGTGTGGGTTCTGAAAGGCTACTGGGACCTGGACTATTGTATAGGGCAAAGGCCACCTGTCACCTCTATGAAACTGCATCTCCTTTTAAAGGATCTGAGACCCACTTCTGCCAGCGGCCTGTAATTAAAAGCGGTGGAGGCTCAACCGAGCAGGTGCTGCAGAGGAGTGCAGTCCTGGCCAGAGGGGAGTGACCAGCAGTGATTGGACACAGGGTGTATCACTGAGCAGTTACCTCTGCAGGTGCACCCCCCTACCCCACATAGCTCATCATCTGTAGGCTCTCAAGTCCATGTCCCAGAGTCTCAGTTTCCTCTGCCCTCTCAGCTTGAGTTCCAACCCTAGGCCTAGGGTGCTACCTACAGTAGCTGAACCGGGAGACTTCCTGTCCCCACTGTCAGCGCCAGACATCCAAGATGCATCTGCGGAGCCCTGTCTTCTGCTCTGATTGACCTTTGGCTAATGAATCAGCCAGGCCTGGAGGTCTCCCCCCGCCCCCCGCCCAGGGCTGAGATCTAGGAAGATAATCATCAGACACCATTACCCGTGTAGTCTGGGGATGTAGCCCTGGGAGGCAGGCTCTGACTCTCTTGGTTCAGAGACATGGAAGGTGAGGTGACAGAAAAGGGAGGCCTGGAGAGGGAGGGGAAGAACACCAGGTGTCAGGTGGTGGTAGGGTTGATCTTTTCACTCCTTCCCATGGTGGTTTCCATGGTTTTCTGATTAACCATGAGTCACTCTCATCCTTATCCTGGAAGTCTCTGTGCCAGAATGGCATCACCACAGAGTTCCTTCCTTGCGCTTGTAGCCATCTGAGGCTGGATCGTCTCTCAGATCAATCCTCCAATGGATAGATTGGACTAGTTCCTGTGACCAAGGAGGGTCCAGTTGCCTGAAGTCTAACTCCATGCATCCTTCAAGGCTCAGCTCACATGGCCCTTCTCTGGTTTCTCCAGGAGCAAGTAATTGTTCTGCATCTTGTCTCAGGATGTCCTGGTCATTATTTGTTCTACCATGTTCCACCTGTCTGCCCCACGCTCTTTCTAAGAAGGGTTCTGGGCTTGGGTAGCACTCACCATGGTGCTTCATTCCTTTGTGGTTGTTCTTGATTAGAAATTCCACTCTGAGCCGGGCTTGGTGGCTCAGCCTGTAGTCCCAGCATTTTGGGAGGCTGAGGTGAGTGGATTGCCTGAGCCCGCGTGTTCAAGATCGGCAATAAATAAAAAATATGTATTAAAAAATAAAAATTAAAAAAATAAAGATGCTGGTTGTTTTCTACCATGGATTCCAATTGTAACCCAAGAGAATTCAGGTGTCACTAGAGAGAGTGCTAGACAAAAAGAACAGAAAGTCAGGCCGGGCTTGGTGACTCAACCTGTAATCCCGCGCTTTGAGAGGCCAAGGTGAGTGAATTGCCTGAGCCTGCGGGTTCGAGACCCGCCTGGGCAACTTGGCGAGACCTCATCTCTACAATAAATTAAAAAAATTAGCCGGGGGTGGTAGCGCGCGCCTGTAGTTCCAGCTACTTGGAAGGCTGAGGCGGAAGGATCGCCGGAGCCCAGCAGGTCGAGGCTGCGGTGGCCGGGAGCAGCCACTGCACTTCAGTCTGGGCGACAGAGTGAGACTCCAACTAAAAAAAAACACCAAAAAACAGAAGGTCGTTGATTCCAGAAATTAGAGCTTGTGTTTGCTGGAGCTCCCAATGCTTCCACTCGCCCTATCATCCCCTCGCCACCACTCTTCCCTAAAACATACACTTTTGGAAGGAGGAGAAATACTCAACTGAACTAGGAAGAGTAAAAGATAGCAGCAGCTCGGGAACAAAGCCCAAGAGGATTTTCTCCTCACTATATGCACAAAGGGCTTACCTAGAGGCCAGTTTAGGAAATCAAACAAGGCCATTAGTTAGGGAGAGACAAGTACAGGTCTTAGATGAAACCAACACTGAGGCCTTAGACATTCCAGGCAATCTGGAAAATTGGGAGCTTGGCTACCCAAACACTGGCATCAAAGGTCTTACATGAGATTCCTCATCCCCCAACCCCAGAGATGGTAAATAATGCTGATAAGTACTTAAAGTTTGCAGTCTCTGAATTTCTATGGCATCCAAAGACATACTGTCTATCTGTATACACATATGTACTGTCAGTTATTCATTTATTTGCCCAGTGTTAAAAGTATACTTTGGCAGTGAGGGCACAGTAAAAGGAAAGGATGGCACTTACACGGGTCTTGTGTAATAAGGAATTTGCCTGACCTTTGTCTCTGGTTCCTGGGAAGTAGCCTCTTCTCGGTATTTATTTTATTTTAAAAATTTTTTTGGAGATGCAGTCTTCCTATGTTGTTCAGCCTGGTCTCAAACTCCCAGTCTCCAGTGACCCTCCCTCTTTGGCTTCCCAAAAAGGAAGGTGTGAGCCACCTCACCTAGCCTGGGTGGATGTAGTTTCTTAAACCCTTGGAATTTCCCAATTGATAGGAGTGTCTTTGTTAACCATGGTGGGCACCTCAGATCACATCTGAGTTTATGCCAGTGAGATGACTCAGGATGGGGCTGGTCATACCAAAAAGACCCACCATATAATTAGAGGCTTGGGGCTTTGAGCCATGTGATATCAGCCTGACTTGTGGGAAAGGGGGAGGGTGGATTGGAGATTAAGCCATGTGAACAATGATTCAAACAATCATACCTACATAATGAAACCCCAATAGAAACTCTGGATGTTAAAGCACAGGTATGCTTCCCTGATGGCATTATTCTGCATACATTGATGTATTGGGAGGGTGACACATCCCTGAGGACACAGCAGCTTTGCATTTGTGATCCTCCCAGAACTCTCCTTATGTACGTCTTCTTTTAGCTAGTTCTGATTTGTGTCCCTTTGCTATATAAAACCCTAATCGTAAGGATAGCACTTTCCAGAGTTCTGTGAGCCATTCTGCAAACTGTCAAATCTAAGAAGGTAGCAAGAACCCTCAGATTTGTAGCCAGCTGGTCTTAAGAGCAGGTGGGCTGGTGACCCCAACCTTGCAGCTTGAGTCTAAAGTGAGGGCAGTGACAGTGCCCTCAACCTGTCTAACTTCACATCATTGGTGGCAGATGTCATTATAACAGGATAGTAGTATAGTAGACATCTATAGGACAAGATTTGTTTCAGAAAGGTACTGTTCCCAAATCCAGAGACCTGGACTCCCCATAAATGAATCAGGACCCAAATAAGAACTCTGTGCTTACTTACGCCAGAGGGAGGGCTGTGTCTTAAACAGCCTTGTAGTTCCTTATGTAACCAGTACACAATTTAATCTGTGTTTATTAAATGAAGTAGAAATCTCACTCCTAATCTTATTACTCTTACCAATTTTAATGCAAAGTTTTGTAAAAAGTCATAAGTACTCTAGGTCCAAGTTAAAAAAAAAAAAAGTGAAATTATATTCAACAAACAATTAACAGTAGTTACTTCTGGGTAGAATAGTTGAGATATTCTAAAATAGATATTACTTTTTCTTACTGGTGTGTTTGTATTATGTTTTGCTTTTATAATTAAATTAGGTGAGTTAGAAGGGGAAACATGGCAAGCTTCTGGGAATGAGGGATGTTTTCCAAAGGCTAGATAAGGCAGTGGGCTCTTTCTAGACCTGCTTCTGCATAACTTATATGATAACAACTTTCTCCTGTTGGTGTCATTTTGACTCTGTGATCTTGGACAAGTCATTTCACCTGTTTTTCCATATGTTCACCTAGGGCTTAAATAAGAAGACTGCTCTTATTTCTTCTACTCTAAAATTCTAAGTACACATCTAAAGGCTTAAGTTTATGTGTTCATCTCTCAAAAACATCCACAGATGTTGGAGGTGAGGGAGAGTGGTTCTTGACTAGGTGAGTCCCTCTAGGGGAAGATTTGCATAAAGCTGATTTAGCAAGTGAAAAATGGAGTGTGACAGATTAATGCTTAGAGGCTTGATCTGCTCAGTATCTGGCCCACACAGCTTGGTCTGATCAGATCTTCAAAGTCATATGGTCCCTATTTGGTTTTACAATAAATAACTCATACTTATGAGTTAGACACCAATTAATGAAATCATCTAGTCCAGAGGCGCGCACTCCCTCAGGCAGTCACTTTGGAAACATAGAGCATCCATTAGGTTTGCCAATCCTGGGGCTTATATTCCTGCTGGTGATCTAAATTAGAGGATTCCTCCCAATTGCAGGGAAACTTTGTTCTGAAATATAGCAATAGCTACAGAGGTCAAGGGGGCTTGGTACCCACAGACTTCACTAATTCCAATTCTAGCCAGAGGTTGGCCTCAATACTGGGAGGTACCTGGGGTCCACAGGTGAAGGACAAGAAACTTCTGATAGAACCACATTTATTTAATTTTTTGTTTGTTTGTTTTTACTCATCCTGAAAGGATATAGGAATTACTCCAGGTAGAATTGTTTTGGAAAGTACTTAAGGCAGCATCTTGAGGCATCATGTTTCTGGTCGGGAAAGGAAGCTATTGATGTGTTTGTGTATATTGAGAACCAAACCCACCATGGGTGCTCAATAAATATCAAGCAATCAATCAATTCTCCAGCCACAGAGAAGCTTCCTGTTCCAAACATGTAGTCATGGAAGGGAGCTTGGCCCAAGACCCATCTCCCTCTTCCAAGTGATGTGACTCCAAACTCCAGGAGACGTTCTGGGTGTGTTTCGTTTGTTTGTTTGTTTGTTTTTTCCCCTTCATCCCAAAGCAACTGATGGCACAATGTTTGGCAGCACTGGGAACAGTGATTTCCAGATCAAGATACCAAAGCAATGAGATCCTGTCATGCATTGGTCAAACTTTTACAACTTAATGGAAAGAGAACCTTAAATTATAGCCAGGCAGCTGATTGGAAGTGACTGTACCTGTTTTCAGAAATGCTCTAAGTCAAAATTGATGTGATCTTGAAAATGGAAATCTATTGTATGAAACTCTTTAGCATCAAAAGCACTTGCTGGAAGATAGCCACAAACTGCATTTATTTGAGTCAATTTTACATCAATCAGTATGCCTCAAAGATGACATTCTGCATTTTTATTTAGTGATCTATATTTTATATATTTCACCTCTAAGTGTTGGGAAAGAAAACATCAAAACTCCACTGTAATGGTTGACAAGCTACTAACAATTTCTAAACATGACTATTGCAAAAACAATTATCACTGAAGTCTGAACATTTGGAGTTACCCACTTTTCAACTTACAATACTGAGGTTTCATCAAATGTGAAATTCTCTTTTAAGGGTTCCAGTTCTACCGCTGCCCTTTAAAATGATGCATGTTTTAACGGTTTCTTGGGGACATATGATTTGCAAGACTATTTCAGTTGTAACTTTATAGACCTTTTGATGGACCATTTGTCTTTGGCTTTTAGAGAAGGGAGCTAAAGTTATACGATCATATATGTTTTCTATTTAATAGCCATGTATCAAATCTCTACATACTTCTTAGTGTGGTGGGATAATAATTTGATATATTAGTTATGTGAGGCTTTCTTTCTTTTGCATTCTTTTTAGCCGTGTGACCCTGTGAGCATCTCCCATTAGGATCATTAGACATATGGCCTCCACTGAAGGGCAATTTCAGAGGGGATGGGTGAACAAAGGGACACATTTTGAGTTTTTAAATTCAAAACCTCCTTATCCTCAAGTATGACAGAAAAAGTAATGAGAATCAGACCAAACCAATCTTTCTGGGGTTCCATCCTCATCCCCACCCTTAGTGATCCTTAGAGCTAGTAAAGGGAAGAGATTGCCAAGAGTCACAAGAGGCCCTAAGATGGGGGTAGATGCTTTGCTCAGGATGGGAGATGGGTAACCAGAGGTAGAGAATTGGGCCTGTTTTCCATCGTGGGTACTGAGAGGTGACCAACACCCACAGAATTACTTTAGTCACTGTGCCTCTGGAAAACAATTATAAATGTATGATTTGTATATTTCTGGAAGTATCCATTTAATATTTTCAGGCTACAGTTGACCACAGCTAACTGAAGCTATGGAAAGCAAAACCTCAAAAAAGGGAGGACTACCGCAAATTTTCTTGACTGGAATATTGGGAGATGGTTTTAGTCTGACTATCTGTCAGCACCATAATTTTAACCACATCTAAATCCAACAACTGTGGAAGGCAAGACACCTCTCACCCCACCTTCACCTCAAATGTTGGGAAAGAAACAACTAGAAGTTGGTATTCATCTATTGGCATTTGGTTCAAATGGTGTGTTCTTCATTTTAAAAGGCCGATTCCTGACTCACTATAAAACTAGTTCTTCATATCAGAAAAATGTATCCGATAGATGACAACTAATCTAAACAAAAAGTATCAATCTTCTTACGCTTCATCTCAAGGAAAGTAAACCACAGGCCAAGAAGCTACAAGATACTGCAAAGAAATGGGACCATAAAAAACAGAACTGGGTGATGGATAAACAAACTCTGGGAGTGAAAGTATGTGAATACAGAGGAATTATTCAGCACTGGCCCCAGTGCTTGTGGGGCCCATGCAGACACATGTCTGTGAGAGGGAACCATATATGCATACGTTCAACTTACAGCTGCATAATCAGTGTCTGTCTTCTTGTGCAATTAAAAATATTAAAAATCATTTCTTGCATTATACATTATGTTTTACCATATAATTAAACTTTTATACACACATAATGTTATACTTTATAAGCATTGTCAGGGGTTTTTTAAGGATGATTGAAATCAAATCTCTATATAAAACAGGACTTCATTACATATCTTAATAATCACTTCTCGCTAAGTTGAACAGAATTTTAAATATGAAAGAATCCCTCAACTGTCTGAGGCAGTCATTTTATCCACATCTACCTTCCTTTGGAGATTGCTACTCAAATAAATTTGATTCCAAATTGATTTGGAAGTGACTATCCAGTGTACAGGCCACTAGATGTACAGTCCTCTAGATAAGAATTGTACCTTTTTGTCAACCTTTTTATTTCACTTACAGTCAGCCCAATTCCAGGAGTAACACTGTATTTGCAAAATCTATAGCAACTTGGCTTCAAGAGGAACTGGTTTCACAAGTGGAACAGAAGGTAAGGTGAGTCACACATTGCCCGCACAACCAAAGTCTGACATGAGGCACAGGTATCTGATTTGAAAATCAGTATATTTTAGTCACATACCAAATTATGAAGATAGACATGCAATCCTCAGGAAAGGGCATTAAGGAAGTCAGAAAATAATCTTAAGTGTCCTCTTTTGCTTTTGCTAATAGTCTCTGGAGACCCAAATGAATTTTTGTTGAGAATAATCCTACAAGTGCAATGATATGAAATTACTGACATTCTCAATTGGCAAAATTGTGATAAAGACTGTTTTTCTGATGCCTGCACTCATTACCTCTAAACACCAGCAAATTCAGGCATTATAAAGTAATTGTAACAGGTAGCCCTTTACTGCAATACTATTCGCAATAGCAAAAATGTAGAACTAACCATGCTGCCCATCGAAACTGGACTGTGTTTTTAAAATGTGGTGCCTATATACAATGGAATATTACTCAACCATAAAGAAGGATAAACATGTGGATTTCGCAGCAACTTGGATGGATTTGGAGTTTATCATACTCAGTGATTTATCAGAGAACAGAGTACTACATGTTCTCACTCATAAGTGGACCCCAAACATTTACTGTAATACTATAAGAAAGGGATTGACAGTAGCAGGATACTGGCAGGGTGGATGGGTGGTGGGGAGACACAACATCAATAAGGGTACCTGATTTCAAACCAGGCAAAGTGAGACCAAAGGGAGGCCCAAACTTTACCTGCACGATGACCACTTGTATACCTAATCCTGAATTGTGCCCCACATCCTTAAAATAAATAAACAAACAGGTGTCCCAACACAGGAGAGACCCTGTGTGACTGGATATTCCACATTTATCATGCCTTTGGGATATTGGTACACAGAGTCACTTCCATATTTCAAGGGAGGCAATTGGAAAATGAGGGGAGCCAGTAGCATGAATTCTGTTCCTAACATCATCATACATGGCAAAACCAAGCCTGGACTCCTTGGGAACAGGTTGGCTGAGAATGCCTAGTCCAAGGCTTCCACAGTGACTAGTTTTAAAAATAACTATCTATACCACACATGTCCACCCTCTGTTGTATAAAGCCATAGTGTGTCAAGAGGCAAAGAGGAAGACAGTGAGTCCCTCTCAACCACTCAACCACATTTCTACTTTTGTAAAGTGTGGTTTTGTTTAAGATTTCATTGTTTTAAAGTTCTATGTCAATAAGAAAAAAGTTTAAAAATTGCTATCTAAACTTCAGTCCCAATCATTAACTATTTTCTTCTTCACTTGAATCTAAATACTACTCCCAGGCAATGAGTATCATAGCCTAATGATTCAAAGACTTAAATAGTATATCCTTGAATCAATTATTAACAGAAACTTTTTGATTTAATTGAAGACTGTCTGGGCCTTGGATCATGAAAGAACAAATCAGAAACACCTGCAAGACCATGCATTGCTGTCATTTCTCTCCTGACACATCTTATTGGCTAAATACTATAAACTGATGTCTTCTAATTGGTCTTCTTTATTATTTCGAATCTTTATATGTTGGTTTCCTTCTAATAATAAGAAAAGCCTTGGCAAATGGAAAAGGTAGCCTCCTTGTTCTCATTACTCCAAGCACTTCATACATAGGCTTCTCTCCTTTTCTTGCTGTTCAGGCTTGCTGGCTGGAAACTTTTTTCAGTCCATCCTGGATGATAAATTAGAGGGATGAGAACAGTCTTCACACTTTTTCTTGCTATGGGTAACACCCAAATATCTCTCTAAAATCAGGGTAAAGCCCCATAGTTTTGTGATTTCCCTGGCAGCAGGGAAAGATAGGTCTTCTGTGCATGCATACGTCACTTTGATACTTGGATACTGGAGCCAACCAATTGCTGGCCACTTTTCACACCATGTTCAGCCTTGAGTTGCTAACACAAAGCTTGCTGCACACGATGAGTCATGTTCAATGTTAAGTCTCCTTGCTCTGAGTGATCCCATAAGAGGCAGAAAACGTTATACAAGTTTTGACGGGAGAGCCTCATATGGGGGAGGCACCAGCTCTCATTAACGAAATGATCTTTGGCTTTAGTGAATGACATTTGGACTCCCCTTGAAGCTAAGTCACTTAAAAGATCTACCCACTTGTCCTGTGCAGGAGTATTTCATGCCAACTGCCGTGTACCTGGGAAAAGAGGCATATATAATTTCAGCAGGAGGCTATTCCGAAGAGGAAAATGTGGTCAGGCAGGGGAGGAGGGGCACCTTCTTATCACAAAGGCTGCTTTGATAGAATCAAGCACCCTCGCCTGGCTGATGAACCCCAGGCCTTCCACGGCCAAACTCAGCACAAACCAGAGCTGATTCCTGCTCTCTTAGCATTCCTGTGCTCTGAGGAGTGGCTGTCTGAGAGAGCCTCATGAAATTGGAGCTTATAATGTCCCTATGGAGACTCCTCAAGGGCTCTGCCAGCTATAACATTGCTTAGGGCCCCTGGCTTTGCAAGGGCCACAGAAGACAGGCTTCTCATACAGCAAAGCCCCAAAGGGAAATTTTAAAAAGGCCTACGACACTCTTCAAGACCCAGGCTCCTGACCTTGTCAGAGATGAAGCTGACCAAGCTGTTTCCATCCACCAGGCCAAACCCAGAAAAAGTGCTTGGCTGGACGCAGTGTTGAGTTTTTCTGTTGGCTTCTCAGGTTGACCCACTGACCAAATATGATACCCCACCACTGCCTGGGATTTTGCAAGTTTATAATCCATATAGAAGAAACATTGTTATATAAACCTTGCCAAGACTATAGGCCTTTTAAATTCTCAACTAAGAAGCTGAAGAAATTTATGGCAGTGTTGCTGGATGGGGAAGCCAAGTAAACTCACAATGTTGATCTTAGGTCTGTTTAAATTTCTCTTGCCTTCTGGCACTTTAAGCGGTAGTGGAAAGAAATCATTTACTCATAAGAGTATTAAACATTTGGAAACACAGGGGTAGCAGGGAAGAGCATTAGGAACATAATGGATATGACATATGTGGTTCTTGTCTGTGGTGGGCAGGATTTCACTCCAACACTGTAGCCATTCGTATCATGGTGGCACAAAAACCTCAGAGTACCTTCCTGCAATGAGTAGAGTGAATTATATGGAGGCTCAGTTTTCCTCCCAGTGAAGTCTTTGTCATTAACCAGAACTTGGTCATAACCCCGTCCTGCACTGCTTGGAAATGGAGCCAGTCATTGTATAAGGAAGATCTGCTTGGATCCGTATATGAACGTGATTTTTTCATGCAGGTTTCCTCTACTCATTTGTGATTGGTTCTGGGTTTCTCTTCTGCTCTTTCTGTCTGTCAGGATTAGCAACAGGAATCGCACAGTTTCAGCTCCTTTCAGGACTTCAGTTGGAGGAGAATGAGTTGAACCCTAAAGAAAAAAATCAGCATTTAGCACATGATTTGGCCTTCATTTGCCAATGGCATGTCTTTATGGGAGAATCTAAGATTCAATCAATGACAAATACTTTCATTAAAGAAATTGTGATTCCACAGATCTTGTAGAAGATGTGAGGTGAAATGTGGTGGGAATCTCCACTCTTGCTGACAGTTGAAAGTGAGATGAGAGAGCCTATTTTTACATGTCAGATTACCTTGATTTAATACAAGATGAAATGCAATCTGATATGTGAACTGGTAATGGACTAACAAATGACTCAAATAGAAAGTCATTTTAATGTAAAGTCCTGGACATGATGTATAACCTTCCCGAGAAGCCTGCTAGTTGTGTGCCCCTAAGGTTTGTGGCCATAGGAATTTTCTGGATGTGACTCTTAACTCTTATCTATCCTCCTCCTGCCGTCTCCACTTTGGTGCTCACTTGTGTGTAATCTGAGTATGTTACACAGGGAAAATTGGCTGGAGTTGAAACTGGAGGACAGTATGCCTTAATAGAATTTATAATTTAACAGCCCAATAAGGCAGAGTACAATTTATTGGAAGAACATATCCTAAGAACCTTCCATATCCCAACTTCCATAATTAGTAATCTACACCTTTTAAAGAAAGAGGAAAGGATGTCTTAGTATTTTTTTCAACCTGAAGGAAGTTGAACTTATTTAAAGTCTATAGGAGTCTTTGTAGACATGGGGACTGATGAGAGACGAGAGAGGAGTTGGGGAAGGGAAGAGGAGAAGGGAGAGAGGGAGGGAGAGAGAGAGAAAGAGAGAGTCATTCGTGTAGCAGGAATGACTTTTGTTTTGTTTTGTTTTCATTCTCTGTAGTCTCCACCCTACTCCCATTAAGTTCTAGGATTTGTGTATCTTTAGATGCAGACACTCAAATGCTTTCTTTACTCAGGAAGTTATTCTCCTTACGCCTTGTGAGGTCTTGGAACAAAAATTAGTTGAGAAAAAAACAACTGCTGCTTCTCTGCCCAGGAAAAAAAAAAATCACATGCATCATGTAGCTCAAAAAAAGTGTGGGTGTTTTGAGGGGTTAAGGGTGGGTGGGGGCAGGGAGGAAGGAGGGTGGAGACTTTCATTTCCCACATGTGTAATTTTTTCTCCTTAGGAGACTACATGAGCCAAGACTCACTGTCTGCAAACGCGGTTTGTCAGGGAACAAAACAGACATGAATAGATAGCGTCTGACTGGGTACCACCTCCCAAGTCAGAATGTGTGGCGTTTGTGCTCATAGTATTTTGTTTAAGTCTCTCTCGTTGCCTAATTTCCGCATGCTGTTCTCACTATCCTCACCCCACCCCCAATACTAAGGCTTTTCTCAATAACAAACAAAAATACCTTATGAAAAGTAGGTTTTACACTCAGAAAGTTGATTGCTCACTTCCTTGAAGGAGGGAAAACGTGGTTTGGAAAGGCTCTGTTTATTGATCTATAAATCATGGTCACTGTGTCTGACCCAGCCGCCAGGGTGCCTGGGGTCAAGGAACCCTTTCAGAGCTTAGGAGCTCTGAAGCATCTCTCTTTGCAGGGCTCTCAATCAACCCTCCCAAGGCAGAAAACACATCAAACAGCCAAGACCTCAGAAAAGGACTGGTGGTTTAAATGCCTCTACTGCTTGGGAAGACAGAATTTCTTAGATTCTGCCCTATTATTGTAAGTTTTCTGTTTAGTTGGAGGCAGGTGAGGGACTGGCAGGAGAAAGACCATTATAAATAATAAAAATGATTTTGAACCAAGAGCAAAGACAGTGAATATCACCCCTCTGATCCAGTTCTCTCCTCTTTAAAATAGAGATAATAAGCACTGCTTCCAAGTGTCCCTGAGAGGACCCAGGGTAGCAGCCTAACATGGTATGATGCCCAGTCTCACCAGTCAGTCTGCTTCCATCAGATCCTGGCTCTTTGTTCTCAGTTTTGCTCATCTGTAAAATGGTAATAAATTACAGTCCCTGGCTTATAGGACTGTCATAAAAATTCAATGAGAAAAGACAGGCAATGTGCTTAGAATGGCATGGAATATATTAAGTGCTCAATAAAAGATAGCTGTTATTATCACATAAGCCCCTAGCATGATATCTAGGCCCTAATGAAAGCTAGTTTTCCTACTAACAATTTGGAATTACCTAGGAATATGCAAAATGAAGCAGCATGGAATAATTGCAAGAACATGACTTTTTCTGCCAATGACACCTGGGTTCAAATCCTGACTTCTCCACTCACTACCTATGTGACCTTGGACAAATTACTTTGTTTAAGACTTGGCTTTAAAAAAAAATTCTTAAAACTAGATCACAATGCCTATCTTACAGGGTAGCTATGAAGACAAAATCAGAGATTCTACATAAGAAAATATTTCATTTGACAGCGGCATCCTGCTTAGAAGCTATCAGAAACTAAAGATGCATGCTCAGTGTTCACTGGTCTGATAAATAAGCATTTACTGAATTCCCACTGTGGGCAGGCACTTCAGTGCTAGGCACTGAAGATACGAAGGTAACTATCACACAATCCTATCCTTAAGGAACTTCAAGTCTAAGGAGGGAGACATATAAGGAAACATATCATTTTAATTCTATGTGGTCCTTAATGTGGTCATAGCATATTCAGAGGACCAGAGAAGACTCAATCGTATACTGTTCCCTTGCAGGAGACATCTCCCTACAACTCTTCACCAAACTAATTCCTGTTGATCTTTCCGCTTTCAGACTGGATTTCATTTGGTCAAGAAAGCCTTCCTGAACCCCAAGCTGTCACACACTTCATAGGCAGCACATGTTTCCTACCTTCTAACACTCATCACATATACAATAGCTTGCTCATTACATTCCCTCTCGCTTCAGCCCACAAACATTTTCCGAGATGTGTTTCTCCTTCACTTGAAAAACACAGTACAAATCTTTTATACAGAAAGAACTGGTATGCCCCCAAAGTTGCTCATAAGAGTATGAACTGACTGTGAGGTGAATCAAGTATTCTAGGATATCCTGGGGGCCTCAGTCTCTTACCTTTGTCTGGAGAAGCAGGAGGCAAATCTGTGACCATCAACACAATCCAATAAGTCAAGAATTACTTTGAGAGTACAGAAATAAGTCTTCGCAAAATATCCAGTGGTTTTCAACAAGGGTGCCAAGATTATCCAGTTGGAGAAAGGACATTCTTTTCAACAAATAGTGTTGGGAAAACCAGGTATCTACATATAAAAGAGTGATCTTGGACCCTTTACCTTACACCATATACAAGAATTAACTCAAAATGGATCAAAGACCTAAATTGTAAGAGCTAAATCTACAAAACCTTATAAACACATATGGGAAAAACTATGGCATTGGATTTGGTAATTATTTCTTAGATATGACATGAAAGGTACAGGGAACAAAAAGAAAAATAGGTAAATCAGATTACATCAAATTATACACTTCTGTGTATCAAAGAACACTATCAACAGAGTGGAAAGGCAATCCATGGGATGGGAAAAACTATTCATAAATTATGTATCAAATGCAGATTTAATATCCAGTATATACCTAAAAAAATTTCCTACAATTCAACAACAACAAAAAAACTAACAACCTGCTTTAAAAATAGGCAAAGGACTTAAAGATATATTTATCCAAAGAAGATGTAGCAAATGGCTAAAAAGCATATGGAATTATTAGGGAAATGAACGCAAATGAAAACCACAATAAGAAACCACTTCACACCATTAAGATGGTGACTATAAAAACAGAAAATAGTTTGGCATGGATGTGGAAAATTGTAATTCTTTTTTTTTTTTCTTTTTGAGTTGGAGTCTCACTCTGTCACCCAGACTGGAGTGCGGTGGCATGTTCCTGGCCACTGCAGCCTCACTCTGCAGGAACTACAGGCATGCGCTACCATGCCCAGCTAATTTTTTATTTATTGTAGAGACGAGGCCTCAACAAGTTGCCCAGGCAGGTCTTGAACCCGTGGACTCAGGTAATCCACTCGCCTCGGCCTCCCAAAGTGCTAGGATTACAGGCTGAGCCACTGAGCCTGGCCCAGAAAATTGTAATTCTTGTTCACAGCTGATGAGAGTTCAAAATGGTACAGACACTATGGAAACCAGTATAGTAGTTCCTCAAAAAATGAAAAATAAAATTATCATATGATCCTGCAATTCCACTTCTGGGTATATGCCCAAAAGAATACAAAGCAGAGCCGGGCTCGGTGGCTCAGCCTGTAATCCCACGCCTTTGGGAGGCTGAGGTGAGTGGATTGCCTGAGCCCGCGGGTTCGAGACCCGCCTGGGCAAGCGAGACCTCATCTCTACAATAAATCAAAAAATTAGCCGGACGTG